>BOPP01000008.1:156510-194148 GCA_017312745.1 Gryllus bimaculatus | reverse complement strand
AATCTTTAATATATTATTTTTCTTTTGTTATTGAAATTTATTTCTTATTTCACTACGTCACAATATTGCCCTACCATTTTTATTGTTTCTTCCATTCTAGCTACATTCACTTTCTTTGTACGATTCGTCATTCTAATCAGGATAGATTTCAAACATTTTAATGAAATTATATTTTATCTTTTATCTTAATATATTTTTATTCCTGTTAAAACCTGTTAGCAGAGAAAACAAATTGAAGTAAAAATACAAATATACTTTAGCGAAGATAAATACTTTTCAATAAATACTTTAAATCAAATCCACAATGTGATATAAGCGATAACTATTTTTGTTCTGTGCTGCAATAGGTATCGTTTTGAAACGAATTCGTATTAAAGAAAAAACTGTGTAACATGTGCGCAAGTTCGCAATGTATTTTAAACAGCTTGAACGCTCTGCTTAGTATATTTGTAGTTGCTTTCCTTGCAGTGGTTAAACTTGAAATCGAGGTATTCGGTCTTCAGAGGGCATATTGAAAATCCACGACAAAAATTCATCCCGAATTCTTGTTCGTTTTAGGTAATCAGTGTAAGTAGAATGAAGGAGACAAAAGTTAGTTTTGCTTGTAAATACCAGTGTATGACAATTAACATTAGTTTGTATTTAATTGGCTGTCCGGGTGCCGCCGCGTCCATGGCAAACGTGCTGGAGTTTCGGTCGCCATTCTGCGACCTTCCTCAGGGCGTAATGCTTGGTCGCAGGAGGAAGGTCGCAGAATGGCGACCGAATCGTCGGCACCTTCGCCGTGGACGCAGCGTCACCCGGACAGCCAATTAAATACCTAACGCCTACGCTCTAACATTCGTTTTCGTTCTATAATTCAATAAAATTAACTATAAAAAAGTCTGGTTTGATAAAACTCTATTTTCAAATTTCTTTAATGCTAATTCTTTGTCGATTACGTTAGCTACAATATTTCCCCACATATCTCTAAATGCACTTGTAAATTATATAAATGTACTACTTCCATATTTATGACGACGCCAGATTTCATCAATGTGCACGATGCCGTCCCAGCAACTCACCTGCAAAAAAAGTAAAATCGTGATAGTGATTTAATGATTACACAGGAAAAAGTTAACATTATTAATTTTTCACAGTTTGCATACAGGGAAGGAAAATCAAAGCATACCTTTACGAGTTTGTTAAACTTTACATGGGAGAGGTAATACGTGCTTTGTTTGTTCCTTGCAGAGTTGACAAAGAGTTCATTGTTCACTTTCAAACTATTACAATACTTATAAAATAAACACAATCGATACAAATGCAGTCATTGACGCAACTCATTGACTTTTCAGTCAATACAAATAACTGCCAGCTCAATATAAATAACCGTTTCCCCATACGACCTAAAATCGTGTAATAAATATTGAAGTACATTTTCAAAAAATCATAGTTCTCTCGTTATGTATACGTTATCCAGCTATTTGAACAATATTTACCTGGAATTGTCATAATTTCGATAACGGTGTATTATTGTACATTCATTATCACTACATCTCAACGTCACATGCATTCGCTCTCCCACAATTCTATTCTATTGCAGGATTACTCCAATCCTTCCCTTATATGCACCGAATAAGAATTAAAAACCACTCTATCTGACATATCTGTGTTCACACTGTATTCTGCATGAAGGATTCAGCCTTTATCCGTCAGAATCTGCTTGATTGCTTGCAAGCCCGCAAAACGGCACGTCTCCAACCGCAGGGGTGGCCAAATTCTTCTTCCAGCCTTAGAATTCTCAACTCAGGTGTACACCCCTCACCCTCCCATTCTCCAGTTAGCACGGAGGAATTCGCTGACGTGTCAGCGACGTAGAATGGCCCATCGCATCAAGAAGAAGTCGTTTCCACCCCCGAATGGTTTTTTCGCTTCGTCGACCCGGATCGCCGCCCTCCATCGCTCTACACACGCGGAGATTGATTCTCCTGTATAGAGCCAATCCGCTCGCAAGTGCCAGTCGAGACGTGTTATGCAACCGCTCTTCATCTTTATGCGAGAGCTAACACAGGTAAACACGAGTGACGCACGTAGCTTCGAATTACACGGCCGCCCAAGGAGATGCGGTGTCTCGCGCAGAAGCAGGCACAAACGGAAACATATGGGTATCGACAGCTGTCGCCGTATCTTTGCGCCGCTTCGGGTGACGTCCAACAAAGGTTCTCGTCGCGTCGCGTCGCGTCGCGTCGCGTCAGGGGTTCAGTTTGCGTCTTTGCGCCTGTGGCACTCGTTGGGCGCCAAAGAAATTACTTCCTCCCACCGCCTGCCGCATCGCTTTAGCGGGTTATTGACTCCTAGTGATAAATAGCTCATGGTGAGATATTGCGTATGGCATAGGCGGTTGATTTAAGAACGGAGACGACATGGAAACCATGCCCCACTAAGGCAACTCTTTGTGTGTTGCCATTTTATTTTTTTCAAATCCTCTACATATTGATCAAATAACATACAAAGGAGTACTCCCATAATGAAACATACAATATTTTTCTTCCCCATGTACGTACGTACATATGAAGTAATTAATATACGTAGTATAGAGAAAGTTAAATAATGCTGCGGAAAATCGATTTTGAAAGAAATACATTTACTGGTCCCCTGATACCGAAAATGTTTTTCAAAACGCCCGTCCGTCTGTCGGAGAACAACACTAGCGCCTACGCTAAAAAAAATGGATCGATCTGGCTCGCCCCGAATCCCTACCACTTTGAATAACTTTATTTTTAAATTTCGGTGTATACTTTATATGAAGCCTCTAGAACATTTTTAATTTCTGGCCTCCCATTTTTTCAATATTTCAAAAATGTTAATGAATGGGAGAGGGGCGTCCGAACAGAAATTGTACCATCCCCCTAATATTTTCTGAATCCGCACCTGAAATTATTAAACGACGAAACGACGATTTAGCAGATTGGATATGATTGAGTGATACCAAGATTTATTTGACTACACTTCAAAAAAAGGAACACCTATATCACAAGAAGTTTTCAATAGTTACACAAAGCTTTGTTACGAGAAACGGAAACATTGATGCTTTATCCTTTCCCTGTATGCGACGGCATCAAAGATTAAAGTCAACCTTGATGGACTATCCGGCCTGTGATTGCTGAAAAGGTGATGCTTCATAAACGGACCTGGTCCCCTCCTCAATGCTATACACGTTGCAGAGCAGTTACAGGTCGCAGCAGCGAGTTAGCCTTGTCAGATGACCCCGAAGAGCGCTGTGCTGCTGGAGGAGGGGGGGGGGAGTGGAATGGGCTCTGTGCTGATGGCAGGGGGTGGGGGGCGCCAGCCCGGCCACCGGGCGCCAGCAGAGCGAATGACTCACGAGTTGGGTATTGTACGCAGCTGCTCGCTCAGTTTCTGAAAAATCTGCAGTGCAGATACTCTTCAGTCTGTTAAGCGATTTGGTGTAAATTGGTATCTGGAAGTGATTTCTTTAATTGTCTGAATTTTGTATTCGAAGTGAAAGCCTTAATTTATTGGGAGTGAATGATATATTTTAATTAAGTGCCGATTAAATATTTTAAGATACGTATATATTCCTATCATGTGTTGTAATAATATTTGTATATTAGGTTATGTGCAATGTTGCAATTGGGCATTAAACCAGCTCAAAGTAATGTAAATGTAAATTAATTGTAAAATTCCCTTAAAAGCCTATGTTGAACAAGATAAACAATGATTTCATTTTATATCATTAGTTAAAATAATGTTAATTCAAATTCCAATATTGTTAAGAGAGCTTGGTTTCCCAACTCATTATTTTGCATTCATTTGAGCTTTTTTTTAATTGTTAAAAAAGTAAGTTAGTTGTTAATTGTTAAAAGAGTAAAAATTGTAAGTTATTTGTTTACTTTTTAATACTCAATTGTGCATTGTAAATATGTATGTTTTACAATATTTACTAATTTCCCAATTTATTGAAATAAAAAAAGTCTTCAAATGTCATTAGTGGCAGTTAGAGATATGAGAATTCTGCAATAATCAATTCTACAATTTCTATTTAAATTGAGGCTTAAGACTGCCATGTTCTGTAAATATTTGAACCAAATATTTTTATTTTTCAGGTTTTGATTTTGGCACAGGTGATGGAAATTGGTTTATCGATGCAGATAATCATGGATATTGTGAATTCCAAATTCCTATTCCATGTCAAGATGTCTGATCATGTTTTGAAAGTTACTCCAATACATAATGTTAATTTTGGAGGCGTCATGGATTTCTGGTACACTGTTCATTCATATTTAACATTCATGAAATGTATATACATTAATGGTTCTACTTTTTTAGAGTGTATAATATTTTCAACTGGCCAATTATTTTACAATTCTAAATAGGTAATAACTAATCGGTGTTATAATTTGTGAGGTTGTGGTCTTCGAATTACTAAGTAAGAATTATGAGGATAAAATATTTCACATTCCCATTAGAAAAGTGTCATACACAAAAATGCTAGGTAACAAACATTGTATGGATGTAAGAATAACATTTCTTTCTCAAACATTATGCTATGATTTTGGACTCAAGAGATAGGCAATATAATTCTAATTGCATAGATAATTTTCAGGGAAATAAAAGAACTCGTTATCACAGGACAGGATTTCCATGCACTTTAAAATGCTAAACTTTGCATGCAAGGTTAAAAAGACAGTAAAATATATATATATATATGGACGCTCGCACATCGCGGATGACGACACGAGCTCTCTCTCTCTCTCTCTCTCTCTCTTCTCTCTCTCTCTACTCTCTCTCTCTCTCTCATATATAATATATATTATATATTAATAATATATATATATATATAATATATGCCACAACGAAACATATCGGTATCGACACTGTCGCCGTATCTTGCGCCGCTTCGGTGACGTCCAACAAAGGTTCTCGTCGCGTCGCGTCGCGTCGCGTCGCGTCAGGGTTCAGTTTGCGTCTTGCCGCTGTGGCACTCGTGGCGCCAAAGAAATTACTTCTCCCACCGCCTGCGCTCGCTTTAGCGGTATTGACTCCTAGTGATAAAATAGCTCATGTGAGATATGCGTATGGCCATAAGGCGGTTGATTAAGAACGGAGACGACATGGAAACCCATGCCCCCACTAAGCAACTTCTTTGTGTTTGTCCATTTTATTTTTTTCAAATCCTCTACATATTGATCAAATAACATACAAAGGAGACTCCTATATGAGACATACAATATTTTCTTCCCCATGTACGTACGTAATATCAGTAATTAATAACGTAGTATAGAGAAAGTTAAATAATGCGCGGAAATCGATTTTGAAAGAAATACATTTACTGTCCCCTGATACCAAAATTTTTTCCAAAACGCCCTCGTCTGTCGGAGAACAACTCACTAGCGCTTACGCTAAAAAAAAATGATCACTGGCTGCCCCGAATCACCTACACTTGATACTATTTTTAATTTCGGATACTTTAATGAAGCCTCTAGAACATTATTAATTTCTGGCCTCCCATTTTTTCAATATTTCAAAAATGTTAATGAATGGGAGAGGGGCGTCCGAACAGAGAGACACACGCCAGGCGCACCCCTTATGACGTGTGGGGAAGTACGTCACCCACACCCCCTTAACCGAGCAACGGAATTACCCGCTCGTATTTCTGAGAATTTAGGTGACGTAGGTTACTTCGGAGGAAGTGGGTGGAGGGGTGGTTTCGCCGCTGGCGCCGTGATAGGCGGAAGGATTACAGGTGGCGCGACAACCAATAAAAATAGACAATGCGGGGGGGGGGGGTGACGTGGTACGCGAGCCTTCCTGAGGGACCGCGGATGAGAGGATCGATCACTTCTTTCGGAGGCGGCAGGGGGAGCACTTGAGTTGTGAGCCGCGAGGACACTTGCTTTTGAGGCAGTAGCGAGACCACTTAATTCGTGCCTGGTCGCCCCGAATGCCACGCCGCCTACCCACATCGCAGCCTGACTCGTGTGACGACAGCCGGACGATGGGACAGGACACGACTAGTGAGTGCGTGAGCGAAAGGGCCATGTGAGTACGAGTCAGGGACGTGAAAAACTATATCGCGAAGCGACCCGTCATCGCGCGGGCGCGTTCCCGCCGCCGCCCGCGCCGAACAACGCTGGTCTAATCCGGGGCCGCCGCCGTGACCGCCAAGGGGCCACCACAAAGGGACCTGGGGCAACCTGACCGTCGCTGCCCGTCGCCAGACCTGCCGTGCGCTGGGATGCCCGAACGCCGCACCTGTGAGCTGGATCACGACCGCCCGGGAGGGCAACGACACCGGAGCTAAGATGAACTCTGCCCATACCAACCGTTACTAAGTTAAGATTAGTTTTAAGTTAGTTGTAAGTTTATTCAGGGTACTGGGCTTCACCCACACCCAATACTAAAGTGATTAAAATAGTTTTATGAAAATGCCGAAGTCTTTCTCTCACGTAGTTAGGCGATAATGCATGCCTCCCTCTAGGGAGTCTGCCGACGAAGCAGCCGGGCAAAGCTGAATCGCCGAAGAAATCAGGTAATCGGGTGAGTCGGTGGTTACAAATATATATATATATATATATATATATATATATATATATATATATATATATATATATATGCAAAAGTCAACAATGAATGTTTTTTACATTTTACTTGGTCAAATTCATCCTTTTGTCAGAAGTGAATGTTTTTGAACATTCATTCTACATCACAAGTCATAATTGTAGCAAACTTGTAAAATGAAATCTGAGCCAATGTGAGTTAAAATTCTGCATTTCCTGCTTTTGAACCACAAATATTTTTACTTTTTGGTGAACTTTGAGTCGGGATTTGAATTTATCACTTTATATAATTTATCCTGTCTTACTCACATGTGCAAACACTAATTTCAAGATACATATATATTTATGACACAACTTTTTAATTACCTTACTTAATTATTATCAATGAAAATAATGCTTGCCAACATTATTTAAGAAATATTGTTTTATCTGTGTTACGTACATCCATTAAACCAATAATTTGGGGTAAGAAATATTATAACTGGGTTCTCTACTTCACCTTTCAGAAAGTCACTAGTAAGAGGAAAAAAAGCTTTAGAGTTGACACAATTTTAGTATTATCGTGCTTAGGTTTTCACATGAAAAAATGTATACAACGAAAAATTCAATTTGTATTGGATTATATAACACTTGGTGGTGGTGATATATGTGGATTGATTGTTTTATACAGTACTAGGCTTCCTTACATATGAATTTTCCGGAAAACTATCTAAAGGCTATGCTAATAGGTGTCAAACTGATGTAAACACATGTATTACGTATAGTTGATCATGTTTCATTGTTTTTCTTGGCTAAATAAATCATGTGAATATTAAATTGTAATAATTTATGAAGCATTATTAATTATATTATAGTATATGTATTAGAATCAGAGGTGTTATCAGGATTTGTTAATTTGTTAAGAAAACTTATTATTGGACACGTCCAAGAAAATGGAAACCAATCAAAGAAATATACAAAAAAATGCATATGTAAATAATTTTCATTTAAATTTTTAGCCATAATTAAAAGATTTTGACGTTTTTACATAAAAAATAATAAAATTTGTATTTATTGGAATCAATAATAAAATTTGCTATTTGAATGTATTTATGAACCAATTTTAAAGTAGTTTCGAAGTAATTACTGGTGTCCCTAAGCATGTGCTTAGTCTCCTTACATGTTCAATCCACCCAATCGCATTAATGATTACGTGTATTCATCTATGTTGCATCATTATTTGTTTGCAATCAAGTTTATGTCAATATACTCTATTTTATTGGGAATGATGTTATAGTTTAAAATATTTATTTAGTAAAGTAAAATGTGTAATGCTATGTTCCAATATTTTATTTCTAGGTACATGCTATGTTAGTATATTCATTATATAAACTTATGATTACCTACCCTAATAACATTCAGACTGTAAAATTTAAAATCTTTTAATGCATTTCGTGTAATTGATTGTGAAATTAAATTATCACAAAATGCGCCATTTGTATGAAATTTCCAGTTTTTTCGTTGTATGGTCGTGTAGGTAAATGTACAAATTTGTTGGTGGATCAGAAATAAATAATGAATATACTATTAATAGCAAGTACTACGTATAACCCATTCCTATCGACATTTATTCCTATATCTGTCAACAATCAGTAACTTGTTACACCAGTAAGGATGCTTAAATAAGGCATCATGGACGGCTGGATCCTGCAACCTGTGTTGCTCTACGCGCCGAGGCATACTCCTGCTATCAGTATCGCCCAGATACGCCATGACGGTAGGCTGGACGCTCCAACATGTGGTGGTCGCTTACGCCGAGCACGTAACCTGCTCGTCCATAAAGATAGCTTGGTCTCGGCAACTCCGAGCCGTGCACTTCTAACAATCTGCATTCAGTGGGGTGCAACAAGGCACCCTTCACTATGGAACTTTTCGTTCCAACAATCTCTGTAACGAAACAGTAACCGTGAACCTTGTTGGGCCTAAATTATCATGCATTCCCTTGTTACAGTGTCATGGTTCAGGTATACTTCAACTGTTCGTTTTTTTACGTGTACTGACTTCAGCTCTTAAGTCGATTTTTGAATGTAACAGTGTTTGCGTCACTCGAGAATGACCTTTTTCGAAAATACACTAGCTAGATAGAAAAAGACAAATAATTTATATTTACTTAAATGTTTGAAAATAAGTGAAACTAATAAATTGATTAATGATTGAAGCTATTAATTGTTCATAATATCTTACAATCTATGCAGTAAAACTAGGATACTGTGATGTATTTTTTTTTCTTTTCGAATGAGCTTTGTCACAAAGTGTAAAATACTTTGGAAGCGCCACCTTTTCCATAAAACAATTACAAATAAATTTATTTAATATCTTAACATTTAATTTGAAATATTTATTGAATTATCTCCATGGGAAAGTTTTAGACAAAAAATTGCCTTTATCCGCTCTATATTAATGGTAGTAAAGAAAACTTTCCCAGAAGCACTCAGCCTGTTCTGGTTTCGCATAAAAATGAGTCTCGAAATTTCAACGCATGCGTTGACAATGAAAAAGTGGAAACTTTCGCTCGCGCTCCGCACCGCTGTAAATTAGCCCGGGACGTTCCTTGCGTTGCACTGAAGCGCAGCGCGCGGCGGGCGACAGCGTTTCCCCGTCTGCCCGCCCCCCGCGAGGCGAATGGGCCAGCGCTTTGCTCCCGTCCCCGCAGTCCATGCAGATGGCTGCGGAGGTGTCTGCGATCGCTTTTGGAAGCGTGTTGCTGGGCAAACTTGTTCTCTGCTTTGAAGACGAATGATTTTTACGTTAGTTGAAACTGGCTAGTCTTAAATGTGTGAAGATGGAATTAGTTTGCTGGAATACGGATTGCAACAATCAATATAATAATAATAATAATAATTATTATTATTATTATTACTACTATTATTGGCGTATAGGCCATTATTAACCACGCTACAGGATTAACGTGTGTAATTTCTCCAGGATCAGCTTTTCAGTCGTATCTATCAGTACGACAAGGTTTTTACGTCTTGAAGTGTGAATTATGAGATGACAGAATGATGAGGGAAGAAAGGATAATCATAAATACGACTATGTCTACGCAGGACTCGAACCTGCAGCGTCCTCGGCGCATATGACGGCTGCTTGAACAGTCTGCACCACGGGACCGACATTATTATTATTATTATTATTATTATTATTATTATTATTATTATTATTATTATGTTTCCAGTTGTTTCAAGACATCATTGAGAATTACTTTTTTATATCACAGGTCATTAATATGATGATCAATAAAACAAATTAAGTTCTTTCATTCTTTCAGAAATTTGATGTCTTTGATGTGATAAATGTGATACAGTTTAGATATTTTTTCAACTGGAAGAGAAAATTAAAAAAAGAACATTTTATTTTAATTACTTTCAAATATTTGGAGATTTTAAATCAAATTTAAAATGCATTTATAATACATATTTAATAAAATGTAGAGTTGTTTTTTCTGTGGAATTATACTGATGTTAGATTCAAGCATGTGATTATAAATATTTGCATTCTATCAAAAGTAAGTCAGTCAATAGTAGAAACAGGGATTTCGACATTCATTTCCTACTTTCCACAAAATTAAATGGTTAGTTTGCAATAGTCTCCTGTCCTGGGAATGAAATTAACAAAGACACTTTTAAAGTCCTCTTATTTTTCTTTCTACAATTAGGGAAACACGGCAGGTCATTTCGCCAGAACCGAAATCGCGAGTCACCACATTTCGTGACAGTACGGCGTTAGTCGGGGGTGCCTGGCGTGAGTCGCAGTCGCAGTTCGACTTGCGTTCGCCGCGGCCTTTTCCCTCGCCTCCGGGAACAAGAAATCCCATTCTGTAGTCCGGCCGCCTGCGTCTGCGAAACGGGTGATCTCGACGCCGCCACTGCCCCGGGTCGGCAACCCGCTGAACGCCACGCGTCTCTCAGCAACCTCTGGCCTCCGAATCGTGACGGGGGGGGGGGGGGTAATGGGGCATGTGTGTAGGGAAGACATTCAGTGACTTCGCTATGAAGAAGTAGCCACAGAGAAAAGGGCAGGTCGAAATATTGCCACATCCAAAACTGTCCACCCAGAGAGGGGTTGACACAGGTCTGTAAATGTTAATGAATGCCTCTTCAGTTTCAGTATATAACAAATTGCACTCATAATTTGACTCTAAAATTAGTGCGGTTGTAAAAGAGGTTCCTAGTGATTTAGACTGTAGAGGTCCTTTCCGTTTATTTCACAATACATATCATAAAGAAAATGCAAATAAGAAATGAATGTTAATATAAGTCACTTCCTACGTGAAGTAATAGATATTTGTTAAAAACTGCGTAAGATTCGTATATGATGTTTATTTCATCATGTGTACGATTTAATATTAAAGTTAACTCAAACGACACTAATGCCATTAAAATAACAGAATAGAATTGGAGATTGTTACATATTCACATCCTTTATGTTTTATAATTTTAGAATGTAATGTCGGCTTTGTTTTTCTAACTGAAACATACTTCAAATGCATTAGCAATAATATATTTCTTGAATTTAATGATTTGATGGAATTGTTCAACAAAAGTTATTTCTTACCTCTTGGGAGGAAGTTAGTCCTCAATTCTTTCAGAAGTAATACTGAAATAAACAATTTGCTGATGCTACACATGAATGTAATAACGGCAAATAAATGACATCTAATGCAAGTCACGTAAGTCAAATGAACGGAGATAGTTAATTAAGTTGGTGTTAATATTACGTACATGGAACTGCGCTTAACAATAAGGGAGGTAACAACATATATTTCTAAAACATTACATACTTTTTACTGAAAAAAAGGTTGAAATTTTTTTTTTGCCAACTTTTACCGTGTCCGGGAAAATTTAATAACAGTTTATTTTACTCACTTTTTAAGAGAATAACATTATTGATTTTTGATATCTGCCAATATATTTAAATATATTTGTTAAATTCCCTCACAACATTTACCATGAATGTCAAATCAGAACACCGCTTCAACCCAGGAATGGCGTTTCTAATAGTCTGCGGCAAATACAGCTGTTGACAAGTCTCTCCCCTGTGAGACGAACCTATCGAGTCACTTAGCATCATGTCACGCGACTCCACCCATTCGTCAGCCCGCAAAATGGCCCCAAATGACGCACGAAGGGACTCGCTCTTTGTGTCTCGCTTGCACGAGGGAATGATGCAGTGGTTTCTGTCCGTCAGCGCACGGACGATGTTCGCCGACGTGAAACAACGCAACGCCAACATGTAAAGTGTGTACATAGCGTGATGGCTCCAAGTTCAAGGCAAGAGGGGATAGCGCTCGAGTCTAAGCGGGCAGCAAAAAGCTTAACGACAAGTTGAGAAAAATAAGAATTGTAAGTTTTAAGTGTAAAATCTCCAATTCCACATTATTTGAAAGTATATGAGCTTTCATTGTATGTGCGAACATGTAACGTTTGGACGCCTAGTTTGTTAAGTAGTACAAACATTTTTCAACATTCGAAAATCTCGACAGTTCTGATTATGGACATAATAATCAATACGCCAGTTTTCAAACTGCAGAAATTATGATTATTTTTACTCACAGTAATTATTATTAATTTTATTCACAATTTATCAATTTGCAACTAGCAACTTGTCGGCGATCTTACTCTCAATTCATTTTCATCATCATTTCCAATTGCTGCTGGTGTCTCTCCAGATACCAATCTCTCTTCAATCCTCGTAAATATAAACAAGTCATACATACCAGAACTAATAAACTCAAACATTTCTTTATTCGGAGATGATACAAATTTATTTACCTCATATCAATATTCAAATAGCTTATGTGATCCACATTATGTCGTCTACATATAATAAATGGGCTTTTAAAAACCTTATTCTCTTCTCTATGTGCTTAATATAACAGAAATACAAAATTAAGAGAAAATCACATGCATCCTTGGGATATCCAATTCTAAAAGTTAATTTCAAAGACAAATTTGTCAACCAAATAAAAAATATAATAATATAGACACAGTTTCTCGTATTAACTTCAGAAACATTACCACTAAACGAGATAAAATCTGTAATAGAAACACCTGAAGGCACACTTTGAGGCAAGTAAATGGCAAGTTCATTTCTGCCTCCGCGGGGATCTTCGCACGCGCTGGAAATTAACAACAGCGGTTCCACGGTGGGAAATGTGCGAAGGCATCGCCCCATCGCAGCTCGACATCAGCAACGGAGAGGAAAGCGAAAAATGTAACGGCAGCGAAACGTGGCCCCTTCCTGTCGCTGGTGCGACGCGTCTGGGGGCGATCGCAGCGCGGCGAGGCCGCCGACGAGGCGGAGCGCAAACCGACACCGCTCGCGCAGCGAAAAACTTTCATCGAGTGGCCTGGCACTCGGCGGCGGTGGTGAGGACGGTGAAGGATACGAAGACGGCAGAGTCGGTAGGAGCGGAGGGAAAAACTGCGTGGAGAGAGGCAACGGATGCGGCGGGGACAATTGATGATATGAAGGTAGCGGATAAGGAAATTACGTGACAAAACAAAAAATGTCTGGGAAATGTTCTAACGAATGTGTGGCGTTGTCGATTCAGTAATGAGAGTCAACTCGTTTTAATTATCTAACGTTTCAGCCGCCAGTTTTTTTTTTATTTTTTTTATCAGAATCATACACATCAGTATGAGTAATAATATTGCTCATATCAATATGTTTCGTGTTTTAATTTTACAACATAATTGTACAATATAATTTTCAAAGATATTATATCAAACAAGAATTATAATTTTTAAAGGTTTCAGTCATCACTTTTTGGTATCCAATCAGAGTCAGTGGGAATCCTCAATATTTAATATTATTTACCTCCTTTCAAAACTGACAAGTTCATTACTAAATTTTAAGTCGTATTTAGGATGAGAAAATTGCGAAACATTCTGAAATGACAATGTACCCATTACCTCAAACATCGGCCTTTGAGTCAGCAAAAGCAGAACTCTCAACGAGAGTTAGCAAGGGAGGTACCGACCGTTCACTATTATGATGATCGAAATTACAGCGGTACTACGTGTTCGGATCCCAAATTGTGAAATAAGGAGATTTCCGAAAAGGTGGAGCTAAGCTGGGCCAGGCCGCGTATCGAAAAAAAAGTGCACGACTTAATACATCCACTGGCGAAGTTGGGAGCAGAATTGATAGAGACGGTGACGGAAGACGCGGTTGCGACGACAGGCGCCAGCATTTCGCTTACGCGGCCTTGTTACGTGGGCGCCGACGAGGCGAACTTCCCTCCGCCGGAGGAAATCCAGCGGTCACAGGTTCACGGGCGGATGGAACAAATCCATCACAGGAAGGGCCTAAAGACGGCAGAAGGACGAACAAGGAACTGCATTGGTGTAATTTGTACGCCCTTTTTTCTGCTGGAGCAAGAGGGATTCACAATGCATACAATATTTTTCGTAATCACTAGTTGAAGCATCGATCTCCTCTCCTAAAATCGTATTTAAACCTCCAAACTAAAATTGTGAAACAACTTTTGGCGTCCATCCACGCGCAAAAGATTCATCTTCAAACACAAACGGCAAACCCATATGATCATACACTGTGGAATATAACCCGACGGTTTTTGCGCAAACCTTCCAATATACCCACCCTTGTTACTCCAACTGGAGAACCATCTTCTCCTTCCGATAACTGCGATACGTTGGATAATTACTTTGCATCAAACTTTATTCCTTACCCTTCTCAAAATTGGCTTCATATTGAAGAAGAAATTGCACGACCAGTAATAACAGTTTCTGAATACTTAAATTTATTTCACCATCAGAAATGCTGTAGTATATTTCACTAGCAACCCCGAAATTATCAAATGGCCATGATCTAATATCAATTTTTTTATTAAAACGCCTTCCCATTAAAGTAATCGTGCATATTACAGCAATATTTAATGCCTTTTTGAGACAAAATATGATGAATGGCTGAGACAAAAACTGATAAATGGAAACACGCCCACATTATTCTCATTCAAAAGCCAGCGAAAGCTCAAAATTATACAACTAGCTATCACACGATTAGTTTGCTACCCACAATTGGAAAGCTATTTGAAAAATGTTTACTCTCTAGGCTAAATTTATATCTCAGCCAGTCAATTCCATACACCTCATCAGTTTGGATTCCAACTCCTTTTGTCCACGTGTCATCAAATCTTACGCCTAACGGTAGATATCATCGAAGGATTTCATGACCACAAGCGTACCGCAGCAGTTTTCCTAGATGTAGCTAAAGCCTTCGATACTGTCTGGCACCCAGGGTTAATTTTCAAACTCCGCAGTGTAGGTACTCCACTATACATTTTACGCATCATTGAAAGTTTTCTTTCCAACCGAACATTTTTACTTCTGCAAAACCAAGTGAGATGTCGCAAAGGAAGAAAATAACACCCTTAAGGTGATAATACCACACACGCGCTCAATATCTACCAATTATTTACATTTTTCGTATAGAAAACAACAATTTGTCATCTATACCCCAATATTATGAATTATCATGACGGAGGCGGCAGTAACGTTTGTTATGAGGGCGGCAAATTGACGGCGGTGATGACGTTAGCAATTGTGGCGGAGAGCTATGCCCTGCACCGTCGTGCACGTTAGCTAATTGCCTGCTCATACTGAGAAATACATTCAGTGCGTTTTATATCGCTGATGCACCGATCATGTCAATTACTGATGTCAATGCAGAGTGTGTTAGGATAATAGTTCTAGTAATTTGAATGATTTAGAAAAACAACTTCTATTTGCATTTGTATTTAATGCAAGTTTGGAATTTGTTTTCCACTTCCATTAGTTGATTGTTTTCTTTTTTATACTCTGTCAAGAGATCATGAATGAAAATAATATAGCATACATAGTTTTGGGGTGTGATTTCACAGGGGAAAAAACGTTCAAACGATTAACAGAAAATAGGAGATCTCAATAATTCATCTTTGCAATACAAATCTCTTCAGAAATTATTTCAATAACCTATTAACATGCAAACTTTTAAAATTAATTCATAATATCTCGCAACTTTCTCGCGTAATTGGTGGTGTACATCTTTTATCCGTTAAAACAGTTTGATGTTCATGTCCTAGAGTCCCTTAGGAATTGTTATTTCTTTCTCCGAGCCCTGCAAAGATATATCACTTATGTTCTTTCAATATTCGTGAAAAGCAACAGCTTGGATCTTAACTCACAAGTTTTATAAATTGTAAAGTGATTAAAACTGTCGACTTCATTAATATGTGCAACATCTTTCAAGATGGTAAATGAAGAAAACAAAATTGACAACATGTCAGGCTGAGAAGAGATTTTTCTCGTAAATAGTGTCAACATATAAGTTGTTGAATCACAAATCCATCATTCTCTTTGTGTCGACAGTTTCTATCTCGGTGATCCATATAAGTAATTAATAAGATCTGTAATTTCATTAATAAAATTTAACGATGTTGATTGAGCAACTGCCTCAATTCCGCCTTTCAAGGCTGATTTCCAGAACTTCGGTCACGTGCATCTGAAGAGAACAGCTGGTGTGTTTATGACTTAGTGACCACTGCACCATATAACGCAAGAAAGCTTACATCGGCGAAATAGAGATAGCATGTTTTATTCCAATAATTTAAGTGTAAGCTCTCAACTTCTGTGTATGTAAATCGTATATGACTAGTATTTCAAAACATTCATCTTTGCCCGGAATGTGAGCAGTTGTTGAAAATGTAATTAGGAAGGGAATAATCGTACAGTGGCCAATAAATAATGTAAGAATAACTTTAAATAATAAAGGTGAGATTGATTGCATTCTGGTTACATTCTAAAAAAAGACGCCACTTAACTATAAAAATCTTTAAAAAATTGCTTTGATTCCATCTCTCTACACAAACTTCAATTGTCTACGAATTTTTCATAGATTTTTTTCTTCTTAAATATCGGGTAGAAAAAATATTTCAAATGTTTAGAGGTCATACACATATAAAGTGATTTTGACATATTTCACGTTATGCACAATGTATTCTTTATTATTGGACGTATTTCATTCAACGAAATGTTTTTACACTGCCTGAACAAGTCAAGAATTATGAAATGGTCAAATATTTATAGAAACAAAGAAGTAACGATGCCTATATAGGAAACACGTCTGCTCTGATGAGAATGAAGAACGGAACATTGATTGGAGACATTGGGACGTGTTGCCATCTTGCTCTCGAGGTTATGTCATACCACAAACGATCCAGAGCGACGCCAGCAACCTACGCTCTGCTGCCAGCGCGATAAAATCGAGGGTCACTCTCGGTCTATCCGATTTCTTGTTAGGCTGAAATTAATTTCGCTTCCGCTAAGCGATGGACCTCCGACCCGACTGGCGCCGACGCGTAGCGCCTTAGCGGCGGCTGGAGCGAGGATCGACCTCGCCCGGATACTAGGGAGTTTGTGCACTATCAATCCTCTGAGCATGCGCTGTTCACGTTTCGCAAAATTGTAGTGCATTTGCGCATGTGCAGAGCATGCGCATGCGCATAGTGCTGCCGGTATGCGTGCACGAACTCCGTATTTTGTCAGTGACCCGTACTCCCGGCGACGACAGAGGCAATAGTCGTCCTGGGGAGCGGACAGGGGAGGCCACGATGCAGAGAGGGCAGAAAGGCAGTAGTGGCTTGGGTGATGGTCGTGGAATGACGGCGGAGAGAGAGGCAGCGATGAGGATGCTGACCATAGCAAGGGAGAGTTGGTGTTGGCGAAGGTAGCAGCGGATGCGGCAAAGACGTCGTCATTCTCCATTCCCCGATTGCTGTAACTGCCCGGATTACGCTCCAACCGATTAGAACGAAGACGAACGAGGGAAGTTCAAGTGGAATGAAGATTTTATCATTTTTCCAAGAAATGTCTTGAAGATATTTGGACATTCGCATTTGACATATCAGACGTTACATGCATCACCACTGCATTAACAAATATAATCGCTACCGTTATTTCATTTTGAATCCCTTGCAGTATTTGTTTTCTTTATTTACCTTTCAAAAGTGATATATTTCAATAGTTGTATATTTTCATTTTTTTTCTCGTATAGGCAAACTCAGACACGCGTGCATCATGCTTCAGCAGATTCCTTTCCTTTTAAACTGAGTTCCGATTTGTATCCCCCAAGATTGTTAGCGCTGGGGGTTCGGACGATAAAATGATGATTATATGAGGGACGAAAGGACGGCACACACATTTACACAAAAATACAAGCACGCCCGAAACTGGCACTACTGCCCTCACGATCTCGGCATTCTGACCGACTGTTATTGAATATGATAGTATTAAATTTAATTTCGAATTGACTTTGGTGGCTTTACTGTCGTATATAGGTAGATTACAAAGCTAATTACAAAGCTAAAACTTTGCAATTAAGAAACATCCTATCTTTTCCCCAATACTACCAACCCTTTACTGCGTAGGATAAAGTATTTTAAGAGAGCGGAAGTGCAGTTTAATTACATTTGGAAATAAGTTTTAGAATTATAAAACAAGTGGATTTCGTTGTAACACATTATTTTTTTAAATCTCGAACTGGTATGCGAGTAGGAAGTTGTATATCCATATGTATTTCTCATAGGACATCAATTATCTACTTAAAATTAACTACATCAATTATCTACTACAACAAAACCGTGGGAGTGCATGCAATGGTAACGGAAGAGTCAATATATCTCAACGACCTGGTAGCGCATTACGTGTATAAGCAAAATGTGCAGTCATACGAGACAACTTAATCACAGTTGAAAATATTTTTTGCCGACACGAGATTAACTTTCTTGTCGTCAAGCCTTGCTTAGTAACTGCTTAAATTCCACTTTCTGGCTTGTGAACATAAGGACTGCAATGCTTCCTGACGGAGCAAGTTTTCTTAGCTTGCCAGTCAGTTGCGAATGTGGGAAAATCTTGCAAATCTCAAGAGGCGATACACACACACAAGGTATACGAGTGATTTACACGTAAGGAGGTCTACAAAAGATGCAAAAAACCTATGTTGGCTACAGTCACATAAACTTTCACAGTTAGTGTAAGGTCATTCACTTGTATCATTGAAGATAACATCGATCAGAACAGCATGAGATGTGATAAACAATGAGACCTAGAAACGTGAGAATGTCATGAAAAACCTTGTAATCAAGGAATTTTTACGAACTTCATTTTAATTTCAAAGGTTTTAATTATTTACATAATTAAATAATGTAAGTACAATTAAATAATGTAATCAATTTACATATTCTCATTTCCCACTTCTTGACCAAGAAAGTACTTTGCTTATTAATTAACTAAAAACATGTTTGTTCTTTTGGAAATTTAGTTGTATACGTGTTACCCTTGCGAAGAATCAAGAACAGCTTTTGTAAATCAAAAACAATTAGTTCATCATTTGCTCACTCTGATCATGCTAATAATGGACCTGAAAATTAATCAAGACAATTTACTCACCTGCCGAACACACATGAAAACACCTACATTATTGCATTTCTCTTAGGCGTCGTTAGTCAATTTACTTTACTCGATGAATCTTGTTAATGTTATTTGCTATACGTGCGATTTAAAGCATGGTTCTTCATTGAATTTCGAGCTTTCTTTAACGGGTAATCTTAATTTCTACATTCATCTATTTAGGACGTTTTCTTTTTACTGCGTTCGTCTCTTCGCATGAAACTGTCGAGTTTCATTCGAGAGAAACCACATGAACTTACACGTATCTACACCCAGAACGTACATGTACAGAAAAATGTGGATGTATAATGAAATGAGTCTTTGAATAACGGATCAAGTTTCATTAAATTCTTGAATATAAATATATTTGGAATCCTGAAAAGTCTTTAAATTGCTTGAAGAGGAACAGAAATTCCATAATTTTAAACCACAATTAAACACAATTTATTACAGTAAATCTGAAAACTTAAAATCAACAAAGAGGCAAAACTGTTCCATTCTTGCACGTGTTGGTTGCCTAACGTAAGTTCTCTTAAACATAACAGTCCAGGAGGTTAATGAACATTTACGGGTTTTCCAACATCTAATCACAATTTATTAAATTCTTAAACACTAAAACAAAGTGGTCCCAGGTTCTACACCCGGCCGGGGCAATACAAATCATCTGAGTTTCTGTAGCTGTGTAGAGGAAGAAAAAACTACGACAAGACAAGTATGCTAGACGTATATAAGCTACACATTTATAATATATTTTGTTTTATAAAAACGTAGCTTAACCTACTTTATTCTTATTGAAGTACATAAAGGTCTGAAATAAAAATTACCTCACTTCCTCATTTTAAGAGCACCCCCCAGTATAAAACTGCTGAAAACACTGCCAGATTCCAAAAAGTGTCGGAGGGAGAAGAGCCGGACGGGTAAAGGCAGGCACTAGGGATGCGACGTCGATGTTTTTTTCAAAATCATTGATACATTTAACATCGATTTTTTTAAATGGATGTTTTTTAACACCGATGTTTTTATACGAGGACGATTTTCTTTTAAATAAAAAAATAATCATAAAAAATTCTATAATAATAAAATGATTTTCAGATATCCTAACATTGGATATTCTTCAGAACAATGTGATGAAAGTTTAAAAATTAATTAACCCAAGTTTTCGCCAACAAAGATGTCCATATATTTTTGAATTATCGAATCAGATAATCCATGTTTTGTTAATTGTCCTGATGATTTCTTGGCTTTGTTTTGTCAGATACTCTTTGTCAGATGTCTTTACTAAAAATTAATAAACGAGACCATTTTAAAATCCGAAATCCGCCCTCCTCCGCATGAACTTCAATTTTAAAGGAATCGATGTCTCTTCCCTGGCAGGCGCGAGGCAGTCGCTCGGCGTCGGCACGGGATGCGCCCGGGCGCCTTTGCAATGGAAACGACCGCGGAGTCGTTCCACCTCTGCGACGTTCCTACTACTCGATATTCACATCAAAATCATCGATATTTTTTACAAAAATGACTAATTGTTTCCCCATTTTTCGTGCTTGATATACTATTTTATTGAAAAAAGAATCATTCTAATAAAAACTTGTGATAATTTCCAGATATTCATAAGCCAAATTATTTAAACCGAAATGACTAAGGATGAAAAATAAGGTAATCGATTGTTTATTGCCAAATGTAATGAGTTATTTTTGTATTATCGGTTCAGAAAATTTTTGGCTTCGTTTGGTCAGCTAAATCACAATTAAAATTAATAAAAACATACCAAAAATTAAATCTTTCCCCTATTAGAACCTCATGTTAGGTTATTAAAGGTTTCTATAATAGTTTTTTTTTAAAAACGATGTTTAAAGATAGAATATCACTACGACGCGAAACCATCGATGTTTTTAAAATGTGAACATCGATGTCCTGATACATAGGATTTTGTTTGTTTGTGATGAGTGATGAGCACCGTACTATTTACAGTCAGCGTGTAAGCGTCTGTAAGAATGGTTTAAGACTATAAATCTTCGTCTTTTTTGGGGAGGTGATTACAGTGGCATTTTCCCCTTTTATTTCTTCTGCAATCGTAAGGTGATCATGTCTTGCGCCTGTTTATCCACCCTTTCCAGTTTAGATGATTATAGTGGTGGTTTCATTTTACCTTTTCCTGTATGACGAATCCTACAGATCAATAAGGGTTAATGGTCACTTAATTAGCAATTAATCATTCGATTGATATGTTCACACTAGGAGTAGTATGAATATCTACCACACCCTCTACCACATTGTAAAGTTACGATGTCTAACCAATCAGTAACCTGTGTGTCCAACTATTTTAACACTACTCCAAATCCCGCCGGATCTCAGGTCAGAGATGGCAGAGATGCTAATGTATCAAGGGACATTCCCCATGAGTGATTCTTATGCCTCTCATATCCCATTGCAGTCCCATAGTCTCGTCCACCGATATGTCTTTTCCGCTACGATGGAAGGGCGTATCCTGCAGAACGGCATTCGAGCAGCTGCTTTTGTTGTTGAATTACAGAGAGGAGGAAACCATTGGTGAAAGAATTGAAATTTACAGGCATTTTAAAACTAACGTGATTGATCAAAAAATGTATAAACTCGGAAGAGTAGTTAAATAACAGATCTTTTAGATTTAAAGGTATTTGCCTTTGTGGAATTTGCATCTTACTGCCCCATCAAGCTCGAAAGTTAGGTATATACAAATCACATATTGCAAGGTCCGACAATCCATGATGAGTATCGTATTTCAATCCATCTTCTGTTTGAACGTTAAAACTAATAAAAATTTCCGGTATGGTGAATGGACATCCAACGGGCTCGGAAGTTTATTGTATTATATAGTAGTCGCATAAATTCTACAGTATAATTCTGTGAAACATAATAAACATCCCTTTTCGCGAAATAAACTGTCATTGAACTCTCGTGCAGGACAAATAAATTCAAACGCGCTCTAGCGTCCATATTAACCTTATTCCTTCCAACATTTGAATAGGCTTGCTCCTTGGATAGCGAAGTATGAATTTTGAATAGTCTGCAGTAACAAAGCAGACCAAACCAGTCACATTTTTGTACACTGCAATACTGGTTTGAAAAAACGACTCAACATGCTTCACACCCTTCTTTTTAACCGCATAAAATGATTAATAAGAGTGTATCGAAACCCGGGGGAACACAAAAGAACGGAAGCAACTACAACATATTTATTCAAATGCCAATCCAACAGCCACCCACCGTGCATGTACCCATCCGAGAAATTCAGTCAGATTGCTACATCGACGGCACGGCCCCAATCAGTGAACCGTTCGGTTCGGGGTGTGGCAGCGGTCGAGTCGCGCTGGTGTGTGCACCGGAAGGCCCCCGTTTGTTTAACTGGGATCGACAAGGGATTCGGGAAAGGGGGTGAAGTGGAACAGAGCACGTGACACAAAACGCACCACAGGGGGTGGAAACGAGATGGAAAGTGAGACGAAAGGGTGTAGAATTGCATAGCGTAACGACCGTACACTGGATTATTACAGCACTACCTACCTCAAAGTACCTACCATCGCATAAAGATTTAAGTCAATTTGAGATGCGGATGTAGAAAGCAAGATGAGAAATAAAACTTACCGAATGAGGACAGAGTAAGCAAAATATATGTAAAGTTGAGAGTTAACGAAGGATTGAACAATTGGAAATTTAAAAAAGTATAAATCAACGGGGAGTGTGGGCTATTTTTTAATCCCCACCAAAATAAACACACTATCCATTTGATATTAAATGATGAGCAAATATGACACAAGCAATTAGTTCAATTGCTGGAAAAGAAATATACTAAATTGAACAGTCCCGCGATTACTACAAAAACTAGGTTCTGATGGTTGGAAATTATAATTGAAGGTTCACTTTGGTTGGAGGACGTAAATGATAATCTGAAATTGAATTTTAAGGATTAAATTCGGTTAAACGATGCGTTTCTTCCAGAAGGATGATGGCTAGGAAATTCAGCTGATTTTCCAGGCGTTAAATATAGACATTCAATACGTATGGGATTCAATACAATTAAAACATCATTTACTCTTTTTCTTATTTTTGGAAATTCCTAATACTCATGAATAAGTTTAAAAAGCGTATTAAATCATGAATTGCTTTTGGATATTCATAAAATGTGAGAAAAGTACCTCTTTACCCTAAGGGAAGTAGTAAATTAGGCTTTATTAATAAAATGTAAATAGAAAAGGTCAGTGGCCAAGTATGTGCAGGGTGGCTGCGCACGCTCGTGCCTCTACCATCCTCCTCAGGCATTTTCTTAGTAAAGTGAAGTAAGTGCTCAGGAGAATAAGGGGAATCGCACATTTTTGTGAAACTAACTTATGAGCATTAAATATAACTTCAAATATTATTCTTTTAATGTAATATGTCGTTTAAAACCAGTATGGACTTATATGCAATAGTGCAGCGTTGAAAAGTTTAAAAGTGTACAGAGTTATAATATGAAACGTCTAGTAAAACGCTCAATATCTCAGATCTAGGTCAATGACCCTTCTTTGAGCCCCTCAAATATTCCATATGTAAATCGAAGTGTTGAATGGCAAATGGAGTCTAGGAAGCCAGTTCGTCTGCGCCCTGAGGAGGGCAACGCCGCAAAGGCGCGAAGAGCAACGGGTGGGAGGAGGCGATCAGACGCGGCGGCGCTGCGCACGGAATTTATCGCAACCGCCGTTCATCACGCGGCCACTCCGCCCCGCGCCCCCCCATCCCGTGTATTGACGCGAAAAAGAAAAATAGTTCCCTACAGCAGTTTAGCCCGCGCGCACGCGCGGGTTAGTGCGCAACACGAGGCCGCGATGGGACGCTCGCTCGGCTCTGACAAATTGTTTTACGAAGCCGCACAAAAGTGGCGGAGCGACGTGTGCGAACAAAATATAAAAGGCGCCCGCTTGAAGGACGTGGAAGCGAGATTTTTCCAGGAGAGTTTTCTCGACTGCGGTGGCAGAGGCCGAGCGCGTGGCGCACAGGTCTAGGAAGGCTGGAGCTCTTGAGAAACTTGACTTAAGGGGCGCAGCAATTAGCCAAACCGAACGGTGAGGAGGGGATAATTCGCCGAACTAAGTGCAGTGTAGTTACAGGGAAGTTGGTGCTTATTTTACGTATTTATTATATGCTACGATTTTCTTCGCAACACAGCCCACATCAAGCGGTTGTTAATATTTTTTTTAAAATTGCCTTATTTATATCTCAGCAAGAAATCGAGCGTATCAAATAAACCAAAAAAAAATTACCACTACATAATTTCATTAATAGTAAGTTTGAATCGTAAACAGCATTAATTTCTCCTTGTCTTGTTCACGCATTACTGATGATTTAGAAGGAGGTAATTACCGACATTGCTTCAGCTGATATTGAGCCTACGAACCACCACTGATTAGACTAAATTATCACGCATCGGAATTGAATTGGGGTCACAACGGGGAAGGACGAAACGTGCCCGGGTCATGGTCCATAGTCGGGACTCCAGACTGCTCCGGCGCCCGCCTGTTACTGATCGAAGGAAACCTACCACGAAAACGGCCGGTCAGAGTAGCTTCCTAATCATCAAGCCTAGTTTCACATATCTGATGGCGAAAATTCGCTACACCAGGACCAATAGAATCTTAAGACCTCCCAGAAAACGATGCTTCTGTTGTGGACTAGCAACTGCATTCGTGTCGCTCCAGGTTTGGGTTAATCATACCTAAACGGTTACCATTTTCAACTCTTGAGGCTTGCCCATTACTCTCACACAGACTCTCTCTCATACTCTCACACAGCCGTCTTGGAATTGATGTTCTCCAAAACGAACAGGCGCCCGTGTCTCAACGTGTACGAATATCAAGAGGCGAAATTCTTGCCCATTCGCAACAAAGAGCTGAGTAGGTTTGCGCTCAAGCCTTCCGATCCGGCTTGCTACTTGTTTTATTTCATATTCCTTTCCGTTCGTATTGGATGTGCCGCCTCCCAATATATCTCGCCCTAAGCATCCGCCCCCGTTAGCTTACGCCGCCGACCATAATCGCTTGCGTTAGCACGTGTCGCTTTTGGGTTTAACACGGAAAAGAGAACGCAGCTTTTTTAATGACTTTACAAGTGTCACAAGAAGGGCAACACCATCTACATCTTTCGTTCTCCCCCTCGCGCCGAGCCACTGCGAGTAAAAAGTATTTCCTTTTGTCCTTGGTCGGGCTCAGAACAAGTGACACGCTGCATGCGGGAGGCGTCTCTGCATGTCGCTTTGCGAGACGTGTAAAGGGAGATGGTAGCGGGCGAGGAAGGGAAGCGCTGCGGAATTCGGGGCGAGACGGCACGCGTGGCAGGGGGGGGGAGCGCCGAGGACATCTGGAGAGATGGACGGTTGTGTGACAACGTTTTCTGTTAAAAGAAAGCTAGGTGGTACCGGGGGACATTGGAGGCTGGCTCAAGGTTGCCGCAGGTACGTGGAGTGAATGGGTGGATGTGGATGGTGGATAATGTAAGATAGCAGAAATTCTTAGTTATATTATGAGTTAGTTATTAGCTCTTTACGTCCAGATGGGACGCATATTCGACCATAAACTGGACACCAAGACACTTGCTGGCCCCTCTGCTCTAGGTTTAGCCGAACACAAAGCCCTCTGTGACAAAACACGCATGAGAGACAAGGGACAAACAACCATGCCCCAGCCGCGAGCCTTCGGACGGAAGCATTGAGTCGGTGCACGCAGTTAGCCACCTCGGCCATCCAGGTCGGTCTTAGTGATGATCAAAGCAAGTAAGTTTGTGAGGAAGTCGCATGAGAGCGTAAGCGGAAAGTATGGACACTAAACGCAGGTGCGATTTTTGAACGCGTCACGATCCACGACAACGCATAAAATATCACGATAATCAGCATTAATTCGTGTTTTACATTGTTATTCAAGGCCGCTCTGCCACAAATCAATTCCACAGCGCTTGGAATCACATCTGAAATGCGAATCGGTCCCAGGTCGAGGGTCGATAACGAGCGCCACGTCCGTCGCGCCATTGCAAGCGCCGATGACGAATGGAGGGGGCACCGGCAGATGAGGGCTCGACACTTGTCGATACGCGGACGACTGACCCGTGCCGCCCCGGCAGCCGTCGACTGACCGACCGCCCGTAAATATTCTAACGCGGAGCGTGTCCTTTGACGACAGCAAAGGGCGCCGGCAGGCCGCAATACACAAAGCACGGCCAGGCCACGCGCCCAGCCCTCGTGCAATGACCATGCCGACGGCTGCCCCGCTTCCTTCAAGATAAGGGCACTTCAAATTTTCGTCGCTTCCCTTTCATTCACCCAAAAAGAGCTCTTTGGTTTTCTTATCTCCTCTCACTTCAGCTTTCCACATACTGTAGGCCACCCAGAACAAACTTCTTTCTTGGGCTTTCTTACTTGGCTCCTCTACTTTTACTGATTCTTATGGAACTTTGACCCCTGATTTGTGTGTGGGGGGATAAATTCATTTCTCAGATGTACCGGCTACCTTATATCTATCAGACATTTCCTTTTGTGTTGACGCTACTACAGAAAGCCAAGCGTTGTTTGACGCTTGGCTTTCTGTATGCAAATGTTTCAATTGCGACATTCAATAAGGTATTTGGTGGGGTTGCCAAATCGTGTCCACAAGTGTCCCACAAGTCCAACAACCTCATTTTCAACAACTTCAACAACTTCATTCTCCGTTTACTTTTGTTATTTTTCTTCGCGTTTCATTATCAGTAACACATCGCACTATTGCACGTAACGCTGGCCTGATTCAGCAAAAAATGTCTTCGGAGATAAAAGTCAAAATTGATAAATTGTTAGCATACCATTTCCGCCGTGAAGTTATCTTTCGTGGAGTTTTAAGACCGCCACTAGTTAAAACTATATATACCGTCACTAGTTAAATTTGCCATGCAGCCACCACGTAGCTGCACCAAAATTAAGCTAAAATTACTTTACTAATAACGTCTGAACAAGTGGTCCGATGTTCAATCAGTAAACTACACAAAATTTTCATTTATAACAGAATTTACGCTACGAAGCCCATTTGAATCAAAAATTGAAAAATTAGTTTTGTAAATTTTTTTTGAAAAATGTTCAGGGAAGAAATTAAAAAATTTGGGCTTATAGCGCGAGGACAAACTTTCTGAATCCACACCGTATCAATCGTCCAAATCGCCTGAATAGGTGCGTCGTAAAATTAAATTTGGAAAATACAATGCTCCCCTCCCCGTGGGGGCGCCGGCTCATTCACATTCAGTAAAACGCTCCACACATGCGGCACTCGGCGAACCCCGAGCAATTGCCCGCCGATTCCCGGGTAGTGTGGACGGGTTGCTTGCGATTCGCCGAGCCGAACATTCGATATTCGCCCCATTCACAGCGTGTTGATCTTTAGGACACAAGAAAGGGAGAGAGCATTTGTCGAGCACATCGCTTCTCGAGATTGGGCGAACTGTCGCTCGTATCTTGGCGAATGCCGCATGTGTGAACCGTTTTAGGTTTTTGAAATTTTCTCGGTGTCTCCTCAGAACTACAATATTGAAGATAAGAGATTTTTTCTTTATATTAAGTTTTTTCTCCCTAATTAGTTCTTTTATTGACGTCAAGCTCATTTCGTTGAAAATTTTAGTATTTTTCGTGTAATATTGCGTGAAATATGTGTATCACAAAAAATATTAACAAGAATTTCTCAAAAATGGCTCCAATTTTTTTAAAAACTTTTGGTAGGGATGCAACTAATTGTCCTGTATAAGATGACATAAACGCCGTGCCCCGCCGCCGTGCAGGTCATACACGTGTATATACTGTCATTGTTCGAAAAAAATCTCGCAGAATTATCATTGTGCTCTCTCCAAGATTCGGACTAGGAGGGTAGCAAAGACAACATTTATTTTATTTATTTATTTCTTTATTTATGTATTTATTTATTTACGTGAAAAAACAGTTAAAAACTGTGTGTGGTGAGAAGTTAAATTCAATTACATTTACGTCGAGAAGCAAAACAAGTTGTCCTCTCAGCATTTCCTCAAGAATCAGGGAAATCCTTATCGAGATGAAGGTCATTGACCCCGAAGCTGAAGTACAATAATTGTAACAGGTTCTTTAGAATTATTCAATCCAAATGGTAAATATTAAATTACACGTCATTGTTAAAATTAATATTACTTTCCTTTTAGATGCTCGTTATAGTCTCTAATTGTATATAAACAATTGTGCAGCAGAAAATATTTTACTTGGGACTTACACTTTTGTATTGAATTTAATCGTTTAATGTCATCTGTCCAAGTGTTGTAAAATAATGTACATGTATTGTATGTGAATTTTTTTTAGTAAGCTGTTGATACTGGCACAAGGATTGAAACATCGTCCAAAGTCCATCTGGTTAAGGAATTTCTAACTTATTCTCTATGGGAATAATTTGATTTGACAATGACAGCGCGCTATTTTAGAACTTTTTAGTTTCATCTATTTTACTTGGAAAAGAGAATCCCAAAGTGAATTCTATCAAGGAGACAAATGCCGTTTTAGGTTCAAAAATCGACTCGTAGGATAAAAGAGCTCATGCGTAATATCTGCTCATTCTTTCCGGTACTATAATTGCTAGAGCGTGCTAGAGCGGCTATCTATTGAGTTTTCCTACATGTATTTTTCGATGCATTGAGCCTTAATGACCTCATTCCGTTGTCTCGTAATTGGCCCCTCCTTCCCGCTTCCCGTGTTCCACCTGTCTTCATCCGCTCTCCTCCATCAGAACTTCCCCGCCCCCACCACACCCTCCGACCTTGACTTTGTCGATGCTTCTGCCGCCGCCCTCGCTAATGCATTGTCATCCTTGGAGTCTCTGGCGGCCCTGCCTAAGGATCGATTAAGGTCGGTCGACTCAAATGACTATGGTCAGGGTGCCTTCACGATGAAACTAGTGAAGTCGTAATGACGATAATCAGTTCGATATTGACAAAATCATTTTTCGATATATCAATCTAATAGTCAATTCTTAAATTATATTATTTTCTATGACGTGTTCTACAAAACACATAAAAGTTGCAAAACTGCCAATGTTACTAGTAGGAATAGACGAGTAGAATAATATTTCCCTAGTGACGCAGGAAGTCTATCCGAAAATCAACAGAGATGCTCATATTTGTAAAGGGCTTTTCGTACCTATAAGTAAGGTGCTTTTGATTTTTAGTTACTCCCCCATGCTGACGTTTACGAAACTCCCTCTTGGAGACTCTTAATCGCAGCAATTATTAGTTAGACACAATGCACATTCAAATAATAAGTACAATTAATCTCTATCAAGACAGCCTTGTTCACTGGTTTGCTGCCCTAGATTTTCGTGCATACTAGATTCACGTTGCAGCAATCTGATCTTTGTGTCTGAACAATAGTTCAGACTGCAGTTACAGTTGGTTCAATCCACTCTCCTCCAGACCTGCTACGTTTCTCCTCTGTGTAGAAAATACGCAACGGAGAATGGTTTTCGAAAGTATTATCAAACAAATTCCAAGACTCTAGATTCGAATAGTTCGACTCTTCTTGAATGTGGAGAATTGACTCGTTTATTTTTACTTTAGAAAGAAGGTGAATATAGCCACACCCAAATGAATTAATTCAGGCATAGACTTGTTGGTTCCTGAAAAACTACTTTTGCATCCGTTCGAGTACTAAACAAAATTTATTCATCACATGATTTTTTTCCAGGAATAAGTAAAGAACTTATTTCCCCAAGTGACGTGTCCTCAAGAAATACAATCTTTCAGGAAGGAAAAGCATTCAAATTGAGCCTGACATTTCAAGATAAAATTCAACGCCATTTGTACACGCTTTAACGTATAAGAAACGCCATTTTTGAAGAAAGTATTTGTCAACAAGATGGAAAACGTCTTTAAGAATATATTGATAAGTAAAACTAAAAACAAACGGAAATGGAGAGACGTTACTTTGTAAATAAGCTTCAAAAGATTCTACTGCACTCGTTTGACCATCTGTTTGATCTTACTGCTTGATGCACTATTCCAGTGCCGCAACTCTTTTGTTCTTTTTTCGCCTTTCATCTATTTTTTGTTCGAAACAAGGCACCATTATCGAGTATCTCTTTTACGCGTCTGTATCGCCCGTCAGAAAAGGGCTTCATTCCAGGTCAATAGCAAATTCGTAAAGGCTGGAAGAACACAAGAATTCGAGAACAGAAGGATATTTCCGTCTCTTTCGGCAGCTCTTCATGCTACGAGGCAATGGACGAGTCGATTTATGTTGGGAGCGAGCCAGCGCGTCAACGCGATTGAAGAAAGGCATTCTCAGCGGTGTTGCGCACTTCGCCCGCTCTGTGCCTGCGAGCGCACGTCAGATGGGGTTTACTAAAGTGCATAAACAAAACTCGGCCCCTGAGATGCGTCGTTGTGTGCGAACATATGAGAACCGAGGTCGCTGCCACTGGAGAGTATCTCCCAGGATTTAATTAAACCATGTGCACTACAATCGGATCGACGAAAGAATCAAGGGAACAACATTTCCTAAATATATGTTGGCGCAGCCGCAGAGGAAATAAAGGAGGAAAAGGAGAAAGAGAAATATGAAGAGGAAACAGTTAAAGAAAATGAAGAGTGATTTGGGGAATCTTCAGATGCGGGGTTCGCTACGTATCTTCCAAGACCCTTCTGCATTGAGTGTTTCATGAACTTAAACAAAGAAAACGATTTATGCGGACCATGTGGAAATATGAGACCACAATAAACAATGGTGGAGTGCAGCTGGTGTAAAATTATATATAATTTTAAATGAACCAAGTAACAGTTACTTGTGGTTTTATCATTGAAATTCCTCAAAATTGAAGCAAAGATATACGCAAATCTTTAATGTATTTTTTATATGATTAGGACTCATGACATGGAAAAATTGCAGGTAAATTAATGATAAAAATAACAGAAATAATGATCAGGCGACTGAAAATATAATCTACATGGGCAAACCTTGATATTTTAAATTATATCTGTCCAACCTTAACCTATTCGGATACACTCCAGACGCATAAAATTAGTACTTTTGATGGTGCTTCTGCAGGTCGGTCGCCCTTAAGCTTTCTTTCACAAGAACAGCACTGGAGCAGCCGCATGCTTAACGACCGTAGCCAATGCCCAGAGTAAAAGGCTCTTTCTATTTTTGTCTACCTTTGCAGGTGAGTTCTTTGTATTTTACTGATTTTTTTAATACGTTATTTGGAATATTCTATACACGTCATGTATTATAAGTTATAATAGAAAGATCTTTCGACACATGATCCCTAACGTACAAGTCGGGTTTATGACAACGACGAACGACGCACATTTTATAATTACATTCTTACCTACAAAAGTTACTTACTTACAAAATTTACCAGCATTGGTTATTCACGTAAAAATGTACTCATAATATGTGTCACCAAGCTTTAAAAGTGTGATCTACGTATTACCTGTACTCTACCTTATTACCTGCATTGTCTATACAAGAATTGTATTTGTAAATTGGAATGTCTTGTCTCTTAATTACAGGAAATGCAATAAAACAGAACAAAATTCAATAACATTAACTTTATAACGGAAGATACACAAATTTCTATTAGGGGATCACACAATTTATATACAAAATAAAGTACGTTACGTCTTTTGTTTTGCATGACTAAAATCTAATTGCGGTTTTTATTAAAGTCAATCTTTATAAACAAAAAACACACATTTCTGCGTGTGTATATCATGTAAATACAAAATAAAGAAAATTATGCCTTGCATGTTTAAAATATAATTGCGTGTAATTAATGTCAATCATCAATTTCCGGGTATATTTGGCACAATTTGGAAGGAACGAAACCTATTCGGACCCAAGCTGTTCACCGTCTGCTAATCTGCTACCGGTTTCGATTCATCCACTACAGTCGATAACTCCCAAAATCAGTTAGCGAACACAGAGCAACGCCCATTGCCGCTGCCACCGCCGCTCGTAATTCGCCAGCTCATCCGGCATCTCGCTGCCGCGACCCGCACGCGCCCACCGGGCAACTCGCCAGCTGCGACAGCCGCCCGCCTGCCCGCCCGCGCCAGCTCGCATGCATTGAGCCCGGCGAGGGAGCAGAGCTTGTGCCGGTCAGGGCCTCTTCGAGTCTGCCGCCCCTGCCTTGCGCGGTGAAATCCAAGTGCCAAGATGCTAAGGGAAATAACGTGGCAATGAATGTTGTTTTTTAGCTGCCGTTGTAACGAAACCCTGACAAACGAAACATATGGAAAATAAAGAAAAAAAAATCAACGGAGTCTGCCTTCTTAAATGAAGCGACTTATGCGTCGCTCTCCACTAGTCCGTATATCGTAATTTTTATACGTATCAATTTTAGTATAATGTTTTTCATTTCATCACCGGAAACATGCTCTGGATCTAATGGCTCGTTGCATTATCTGTTTAAGCCATCTCAGCTTCTACTGCATCATCGTCTTTTTTGCGTGGACCGGAATGCCGGTACTAGTGGCTATCAAGTAGAGCCATTGAATATGTTTAAGCCATTCATTGGCCTGTAGCCCAAGAGATTACAAAAATGAAGAAATTAAAGGTTTAGTCTTAGTTACGAAACAAATTACTACGAGAAGGGATTGCCAACGTAGATGCGGTATTATAAGGAAATTGGATCTTAAATTTTGTTTCCTTTAAGTCTTCTTCTTCCCCCGCTTTTTATTCTTTTTCCCCTTTCGGTGTCACCCGGTGCGAAGCTACACCCTCCCCATCTGCGTCACGATTCCGCCCCAGGAGAAACTGCGCGAACGAATCAAGACGCTGGACGCGCTAATGCGAAACTCATATTTCCGCAGCTGCTCCCGTTTGAACGCGCGCCAGGTCGCACGCTCCCGGGCCCCTAGGTCGCGCGCCGCCCGCGGCACCGGCAAACAAACTATTTGCTATTGACTACCGTTGGTTTGCAGCTGGTAAGCATTTATTAATCTTCCTTTGATAAGAGGATTCTTTTTTATTTTAAGAGGACTCACGATGGACGCGGTGGATTGAGAAAAAAGCTGTAGGCAACAGGAAAGAACAGTCAAGAACGGTAAGAGGGAAATGTTACAAAATCCTTTTTTTTTTTTTTTTCAATGTGATGTTTCTAATCAGCAGAATATCTTATTTTATAGGCTGATACCTCTGACAACTTGACATCTTGTACTTCGAGGGCTGACGGCGGAAATTTAAAATGAATTTACAAGCATAATACAAGTTACAAAGCACGAGCATATAAGTGAAACGAAAAGTACAATGACCACTTCTTCACGAGAGAAGTTCGTAGAAAACGTACTATCAGTACATATTTAGACTTTATGTTAAATAAAAATTACTTTAATTTTGGTAATATATTAGAATAAAACTATTTAAAAGAACTATACCTTAAGGTTTGTAGCAAAATAAAACAGTCAACAATCTTGCATCGAATTATGAATCGAATACTTAAGGCAGGCCACTCATTCCCTGGAAAAAATTTCACAGGCTTCTTCCGGTTTATCAGTGAATTATTTTAAAGTGTTCTTCTGTGAAGATTTGTAATTTCACACTACTTAAAAATTCTAAAGCTACCTGATACTAATTGATCAGCTCTCTGATTTCATCGGGACAAGAACAAATTAACAATATTTTCTCACCAAATAAAAACTGAACAAAAACGTTTGTTGCCGTAATGGTGTAGTAATGTTTTTAAGAAATAATAACTCGTCTTATAACTCTCCCTGCTTCTAACGATTCTTCTAAAAAATCCTCTTTTCCCGGACTTATCCAGAACAAATGAAAATTCACTGATATTTCTTGGTTTCTTGGTCATTTTCTTTAATGTGATTTTGATGATTCGTTGGAAGGAATGAGACAGTATTTTAATTAACATTAGTGATCATCCATTTGTTTTCACATTACTTCTATTTTATTCATTTGCTTTTTATACCCTTTCATATTATCGAGATTTATTTTAGGTACTTAAAAGCGTGTTTTAAGAAATGGGTGAAGTTAATACATTCTGCTACTACGAAAACACATTCATGAGGAGAAGGACTTTCTTGCCAATAATCCTATTGTCCTAATAATAAAAATAATGTAGTAAAGTGCTACCATTATTACTATAAGTAAGGACTTATTTAAGAGCAATATACAACATAAATTGCATATATGTTCATTAATTACAAGATTGCATTATTTTTATTACTACGACGGTTGTTTCAGAGCTGAGATAATATGATTTGTGATCAATTCGTGCAATAGTATCAAAGCAAATTGCTCTTTGACAGATTACTTTCAAATAATGTTTCTAGCAAATATTCCCTGAAATCACTAAATTCTACATTGTATTATATTGAATTCTAAACTATAGTGAAAATAATTGATACTGAATTTCGCTCTTCACTCTTGTAAATGCCTTCACTCCAGTAAGATATCTTGCAACTTCCCCGATGGGGGGCTAGAAATAATTACTACTTCAATTAGGCAAGAAAATACATTGTGCATCCTTCTCTGGAGTATTTTTTTTAAGGGGGGGGGCATTCACAAATAGGCCGGGAAATTGTATTCAGAAACCTGTACATTGAAATATTCCGCGAAAACGCACTTTCTAACATGTAATTATTGATTACAACCTCTATTCTCAGGTTACTTATGTTCCTATTCTACTTTATTTTAGTATTCCACACTTTGTCTTTCGCAATTTTCGCGCTTTTTCGCACTTCCACACTTTTGCCACGGACAGCGATTTATAAAAATGGCTGATCTCACAGTTGGTAACTGACAAGTATACACTGTTAGCTTGGTAACTGTCAAGCTCTGCTCAGAAATACCCTGTCAGCTATTTCCACAGCAAATGCAAGGGAGAACAACAAACAGATATCAAAAATTAAATGTCGGAGGTGTTCTCTCTCTTCACAGAACAAGCGTTGCATACACAAAGCGGTACGATTTCAGAGAGGACGTCCCATCAACCACACAACACGCGTGAAACCCGTGTTCGCATTCCCGTCCAGCGGTAAGCCAGGTGCGGAGCACGCGATCTCGTCCACATACGACCAACTGGAACGTCTTCGCGATCCGCTATTCGCTCTCCGCTCGCGATGGGCAGGGGCAAGTGCAAGTTCCGTGAGGGCGCCAGGGAGTGCAAGATGTCGGGCGGCGGGCAGCGCTCGCCTCGTGATGCACGTTCCGTGAATGCAAATGGCGGCGTTGCTCTCCCTCGGTTGCTGGTAGGAATGCGACATTCATAGCAAAACATCGATACTTCAATACTGAACTTTTTAATTTTTCACATAATATAGAGCTTTCGTTTTGCATTAAAGACTGGTGTCCTACAGCAATAGCCCCATTGTTTAAGGACAAAACTAAGTCCTAGGAAAATACTGGTTGTACCACTGTATTTTGCAATTAATTTTTCGTAGAGCAGTTTTGTTATTTTGCGTTCTTTAATATGTTTCGTATCGGATAAAATGAATGAAATTCTAGCTAACTTTCTTATATATATATTATTTCTTCATTACTGAAATATCGAAACATGACATTCAATTCAACCCCGTTGCATTAACAGTGTTCGTTCACGCTCAACCTTCCTTTTGGAATACACTGAATGAAAAGAGCAGAGTTATGTTACGGGACGGTTATCTCAACAAATCGTCAAACTTCAAGACTGCGAATGAATACGTCGTTTGTGACGGTGGTTCATTCATTATTCTTAAAATATCACGTGACATAACATAAAAGGCCATTCTATTAGTCACATAAACAAACTTCGGATAAATCACCAAGAGCATGTGCATTGAATGTAATTAAGTTTAAAGTCCATTAAGTGACTACTTTAGGAGTAGTTCGGAGTTATGTTGTGACTATGTAACGCCACTGATTGCCAACATTTGTCCAGATACCAGAGTCTTGGACTGAATGATCTTTATTAAATTTAATTATTTACACTACTGATGTAATAATTAAAATAATAATTTATTTCTGGCACCGTTATATTTTACAATAAGTAGCATCAATCAAAGCTAGATCGTAAAAGCAATGTGATAACTTTCTCTCGAATATCATATATTAAACTTTTCAGTATTCACATGAAGTCTTTATATTCACGCGAAGACTACTAACACAGCTTTGGTTTTCAACCTTTGACAGATATGCGGAAACAAAGAACTGCATTCGCCAATTGGTCATAGAAGATTATTAGAGATTACAGAAGCTCCTCGTAAAGCAGTTACTTAAACGGTCAAGCACCAATCACTGTGAGTCAGGTGTCTGGTTATGTAACAAGAAGATGCCGTTCAACTGCGACCTCAGTGAACGGAGCTACGCTTCTGTCTAGACAAGGGAGACCCTAACCTGGCGCCTCGCCAGGTGCATCCCGGAAAGAAGTGACGTAATCATTTAGGAAAGAAATCTTAGAAGAAATATGTCACCCTTAGTAAGAATGTAACAGCGTTTCTAACTGAATCAAGCATGTGCATTGCACTTGTGTCCAATAAATCTTTATGTTCTTGTTTGTCACAGTCGCTGAGAATGCTTTATATACTCTACTTCTGCCTCTGATTAAGGTTATCGAACGCTTACTCACCTATTGAATCAGAGAGCGGACTTAAATATATGCAGCCACATATGAAATAAGATGCAAAGAATGATTTAGCCTCGTTCAAGTTTCCACATTGAAGTTGTAGAAATATAATTAGAATAATAATAACAAAGTCTTTCCATAATTTATGTGCAAAATCTGAGGAAAAAATGAGATTCTTTACTTCTGTCACTTACGCGTACGTTAATTTATGCTGATGTTACGTCTTAAGCACTGAATATTTGCGTGCAACAAACAATAATAATTTTGAATATATTGATCAATTATATTACAAGCGTTTTCTAAACAAATTTTTCATTCTTCTCTTCTAAAATTTGGAGTACTTCAAATGTAACACACAAGCACTAATCCAAATATGCGAACATTATTGAATTAGATTAATCAAAACAAGTAACAAATCAAAATCTCACTGAAAACCCATTTCACAATGAACCCTGTCCTCCAGTTCAAACAGCTGCTCGCATCATCGCTGCCGATTCATTTAATCTTTTCATCCGAGTGGATCACGCGCTCAGGCGTAAAGCAAGGGGGCGGGAGGCAGTGCTGGCTGACACATAGGCCAAAGAGTGCCCCGCGAGGCGGACCTTGCGAGGTGAACAAGCGCACAACGACAGCAGGATAAGGCGGGTAAAAGGGAAGATTTAACACTGCATTGAGGCAAAGAAGTAAAGAATTGTGAGGAAAGATAGCGATTTATATTTAGTCCAAATAAAAGATACACAGGGCTACAATTGGGAATGTAGAAGAAAACAAGAAACTATGAAGTTTGTCCGTGAAACAAATTACTGACGCACTCACAACAAATTTCTGGACCATTACAAATCCTCGCTGGAATTAGGCTACCCAACGTTTTTTGAACAGCGATACAGAGCGTTCAGTCATGTGACCGGTTTTTTTGACAGCCACTGATGCCCTACCACATGGATCATGCCTGGGGGCGTGGCCCAGTGATTTAACATGCAGAAATGATTCTATTTCATT
>BOPP01000008.1:140195-152921 GCA_017312745.1 Gryllus bimaculatus | reverse complement strand
AGCTGTGAATGCAACTCAGCTGACTGGCGGAAGAATATTTAGCGGAGAGCGATGCGGTCTTAGGCGAATCTGTTATACAATATGTCATTAAAATCGTGCACTGCCCTGAACGCTCTGTAGAATGCGTTGATGGCACTTCTGCGCACGCGCAGTGCCCCTCGTCTCCTGAGTCTCGCTCGCACACTCAGTCCGTGCGAACTCTCCCTTACATGGTGCGAGCAACGCGATGCGTGCTGTTGGGTGCACTTGCCAGAGCGTGGTGACACAATGGGGGTCCGGGCGCAAAGGCCAGCGCGGCGTTGTTCCTGTTCCGGGACCAAAAGTACATCGCGTCTCCATCACGCATCTCCTCCCCCCCCCCTGCTTGTCGCCCCGTGCGAGGGTCCACGACTGACGCGGTCGGCGACAACCGCGCGTGGTTGAGGGTCTGTCTCCCCTCCAGGATTCACGTTATGCACTCAACGTTACGTAATCGTTTCGCGAGCCAGTGTGGACGCGTGAGGCACGCGACTGTCTTCTGGCACGTCTTCCGAATAAAAATCTGGAAGGGCCTTTTCCACGGAAGGAGGCCGAAAGAAAAGCGTCTATAAAATTATGCATATTGTACGTAATATTATTTCATTTTTAGTTATCATTCAGCGATTAAGAGTACGACCAAATCTCAGAAGAGCATGTTAATTGCAAAACAACAGGATTGACATTTATTAAATTTCCGCATAGATCGGGTGAGGTATAAACTAATTTGTTGACATTAAAATCAGAATACTTTACCAAACAGTATAATAGCATAAAACAAACAAACGCGCCTTTTCTGAATATAACAGTATTATTGCATACCTAATAGCAATCGAAAGCGGTGATCCCAACGGAAAAAGTCCTTAGAAGCAAGTACCCGTTAGTTGGGTGAGTACAAAGACCCATTCGCTTCCTTCCAGTCAATGTACAGAACAAATTTCCTTTTCCAAATTATCACGTTCGCGAATACGATTAAACATTTTCACAAAATCAGGAAAATAAAATCTCGAATTTTCTCGTATTAACTTCCCACGAAAAAAGATTGAATTATCCAGTTTTCATGAAGTCCCCGAAGAATTTAGCTCACCGCCGCAATTAATCTCGCCAGGATTTCAGCTTGAATTACTGTAAAGTCGTACTCTGAAACACTCCCTAATGCCCGCAAAGCAATAGCCCACTCAATGTTATAGCATTTTGCGCTCGTGAGCGGTGGATAGTACGCTTCGTTAGACTGCGCAGTCACTTCACTAAACCGAACAAATAAGGGGCGACGACTTCTCCAAGCACATTTTAAAGTATATACAAGAATGTTTTATGAACCAATCAATAGAAAGATCTATTTATGTTCACGGAATAATCGCAAGGAAAATGTTTGAGCTAAAATAATTTGTTCTTACAATTTATGAATTCTTCAAAGTATTTTCTATTTTAGTATCTTCGAATTTAGATTAAAAAATTAATAATACACAAAGAATATTAATTCTATTTTCATTTCATCAGGTTTTCATCTAGAATTATTTTTAGTTAGTTTGCTTGTTATGACAAAAACGTCAAACTTGAACATTACATTCATCATTTCTCAATTCCGCGTGTTCGCTTAATTTTCTGCCCACGAACGACACGTCATACTGAACCATTGAATCAAACAAAAACACGACGCCTCCTCGCAAAACTCTAATTTAGCTTTCACTGAAACTTTGCAACAGACATTTCAGCTGTGCTCTTTTCCCTTCCAACAAACAGAAAACTCGTTTCGAGCAACCAGGCCTACGCGCGAACGCGGGCTGCTTGTTCATCAGCCACACTGCTGACCGTTCGGAATTTTCAAGCGACGCTTCCATGCACGAGCGACTGGCGGTCGGGTAGTTACGGGCGTAGTAGGAGGCAAAGCACGGAGACGGTGGGGGCGGGCACAAAGGAAAACAGGGAGGTCTAAGAGATTAACGGGCGGGGTATAATTGGGGAGGGCGTAGCTGATTGATTGATGATTCCGGGCGCGCCAACTGCTTAAGTCATTAGTCCCGTAAGTGTTGTGAGTGTTTTGCTCGGGAGGTGGCGGTGATCTTCCCCCGTCACATGGTGGGATTCGGCGCCGACCTACCGTCGCCTAGCGAGCTTTTCATCAACCAGGTATCTCCCACCAGCGACGAACCGCCCGTCGGCACAAGCTCTAAGCTCCGGACCGCTTCACGGTATTAAGAAATAAGATATTCTTTCAAAGTGTATCAATCATTGCGTGATAGAGGTTCTTACTAACTAAAATTTCATTCTGAACAAAATTCACATCGGAACTATGCTCAATTTATTAATGAACAGTAAATCAAAAATCACGTCTTTTAACGCTCATGACTTCTACGGAATATTATTGGTTATTTCCAGAACGTAGAGTAACAATCCCACCGAGAAAGGAGTAATAAAAGGTGACACGTCCTCACAAAGTGCATTCAATGAAATGTCCAATGTTTACTTTTGTTGCAATGTAACAATCAACTCTAGAAGAAAAAAGAACTCACATTATATACTCTTATCACTTACACGTTCATACATTGAAAATATTTATAACACTATGTAAAAATCTAAAAGATATTTCTTACACTGTACAACCCAAATCGACTAAACGCAAGGAAGGAACGCATTTGAAGAAACAGCACTTCTTGTTTGTTTGTATGTTGTGTATTTCCTCTAAAAGAAGATTGTATTAAAACAAATATTGAACGAAGCACGACCGATAACACAAATTACAGATTCTGTTGGAATTTGTTGCTGTAGACTGACCTCGTAACGTTAAGAATTATTACGGTTCGTGACTGAGTTTTATTTATAATATTTGTTTCGTAGCGAATGGATAAAGTGGATGTGAAAGGGCCAGTGCAGCTCTCAGCTGCTCCACCCTTTGCGCCCTCCGTGCCTGCCGCCCCCGCCCTGCGCCTTCATTACACCGCTGCCGTCGTCTGGCGGAGGAAAATTAAAACATCCCTGCCGCGGTCTTGCACCTCGCGCAGACTGTAACATTATTGGCGGCGGCGTCCTAAACACTAGGCGAATATTTGGACACGTACAGAAGATGTTTCCCAATAGGGGGAATGATGATCTGAAAACCTATAAATCTGAATACTGAAAATTCTTGTGATTACAAAATGAACGTGTTGAATTGCATGAGTATTAGGTCAAATGTGCATCAAATTCTGTTATTCAATGTTTGAAACAAATAAATTGTCTTTACAACTTATATTAGATCCATAATATGTGAGTTGGAAAAAATACTGTCTGAGGCACGAAAAATGTCACCATATTTTAGATAATGAAGAGCATTAAAACTTGACTTTCCACACGAACGTTCGCGTTAAACATAAGTGGAATCATCCTTGCCTATCCGAATGACGTCGCACCACAATCGTTCACAATGCGGGTGACGTCTCGTCATCGACTTGACATCAAATTACTCCCCTCACCGACTACATTACTACTCAGTGTGAGACCGCTAAGTGGAGAGTAAAAACGCGGGCTGTTCGCAACCACGGGCTCACCGCCCCCTACATGGCCGCTATAGAAAATCGGCCAGCTGAACGCGCGTGAAGCGGCGGCGAAAGACGCGACACCTTGACTTCGCCTCACATTTCGACACGACACGGCACGGCACAAATCGAAAGTCGTATTTCTCGAGATTTCCGAAAGTCGTACAGCAGATGGGTACGACATTCGCGATGGGAAATCATCTGCACCACGACAACCCGTCGAAAAGAGATGTGGACTGGTAGCGAAACGTCGAGAAGCGGTGCCTTCGGCAGTTGTGATATATGGAACCTCGGGTCAGGGACGGACCTCGGGGCCATATTTCATAAGCGGCGATCGTGTATTACACATGCAAATTACGTTTCCATTCTGATGGCCAATGCTGCGCCTTTTGCAATTGAAATGCTCCTCCACTGCGACGTGGTGCCCGCGCGAGGCGGAGGGTTCGACGCGCGGCCAGGCCCGGGATTTAGAGCGAGACGCCCCACACGCCGTACGCGAGGCCGCGATTCAGGTATTAGAGAGGAGTAGGTGGATAATCCACGCAGACAAGGTCATTAGTCACAAGACTGAAAATGACGGATTGATATGGCAGTCGGTGAATATCGAAATTGGTGAGTGAAACATTACTATTCTGTAATATTACAGTTCAGTTATTATTATAAATAAGAATAACTTCAATGTAACAATTAATATAAATTCATTTATGTTTTCTAGTGCGTTTAAAATGTAATCTTATCACTATTTAGGAAGTGCTATGTGTGGGTCTTGGGATCTTATTGGTTGCACAGTCAAAAAGTATGGGAAAACTACCAAGTTTCTTCCATCGTCACGACATACGCGATCATTCTGTAGCGTAGTGTAAACTAAAAGTGGTTCGAGAACTGTGAAGGTGGTATTACCTTTCGTATTAAAAACGTTTGAAAGGGAATTCAAAATACAGTCGCCGTTTACGTACTTTGAAATTCACATAAGACATGCCATTGACTTAAGAAGACTTTGAATGCCAAATAACGTGAATTGAGACCCTGAGGAGTCTCAAACCGCAGAGAATAACGCGTGGTATTGCCTACAATCGCTGAGACATTCAGAAATGTACCTCATCAGAGAACGCCTTTCCTTACAAGTCAAAATAACATGTTCCTGAAATTGCGAGATCTCCGATTTCCTATATCTCTTTTACATCTCTTCGATACTTCCATACAAACGTACGTCTGTGAATTATAATTCTTCAACATTTTTGTTAAATTTGTTACTACATTAAAACTAAATTTATTTATATGCAGAATATTAAGTATTTATTCAATAAAAGTACTGATGTACGTTTTGAACACTTACATTAATTTGCTATCTAAACTCTGATACTCCGGAACAAAAAGTGTTCGGAAGCCCCCAAAAAATCTTACAAGCCCTCACTATTATCTTTAGAAAATCATCCTCACGCATAATTCAGTCTTTATGAACTTAAATATTTTCCATTTTAATGCAATCTGCCTCAAAAATAATACGTCATGATAAATAAATTGTATATTCATACTCGATGGATTTTCAAGAAGTTGCAAACTTATTTCTTTACACGATAGACTGGTTAGGTGACACCTCGCCTGCAAATTACATCAAAATAAAACTCTCCCATTCTCAGCGAGGAGAAAAAATGTCATAAATACTAGCACTGGGTTTGAAGCAGTTACAATTTGAATTTCATTAAATGTATCAATAACAACAAATACATTTTTCACTTATGAAATTCCGTGTGAGGATGCTAAAGTATGTCTAACTAGCTTATTAGTCAGACGTTCAGTCCAATTCGGCCAGGTGTGACAAAGGAGTATTACATCCAGTCGAGTTGCGCGGTCTTAATCGTCGCTGTAGATAAATTCCCAGGCTGTTCAGCTGTAAGACACGAGCATCACCCAACTCGATATCGAAAAAGGGTTAAATCCCAGAGGCTGAATGAAAATATGGAAATCACTAAAATTTTTTTATGTACATATATTTTTCCCGAACGTGTTCCTCCGAGAGCCCTTGCATGCCTGACAACGAAAGGGGAAAAAATGTTCGGAAGAGCTTTGAGTTACTTTTCTCTAGAACGGCTCTTCCACATCTCTCGAGGCGCCCACAGCTGTTGCCAGGGGTAGGATATTCTTATGAATCCTTCTCTTTTTCTATCCACCCATTACAATCTTGCCGTTTGCGCCTTGCTGGAGGAAACTATAATAAAAACGAACAGCATTCCCAGTTTCACGTCCTTCTGCGTGTGATTCATTCGCGCTGCAAATCTTCCCGTTTACACTGACTGGTCAATACAGCCACACCAAAGAAAACGGTTACAAATCATTTGGATGATTGTAAAGAATGGCAGATGGGGAGTTAGTGTAATCTATTTTTGGCATAAGATTTTCAAAAGGAAATAAAGGAAGAGAGTGGACACACCTCTTTGCGAATCCAGGATTAAGAGTCATCAGTATACGTTCTGTAGAACGCTCAGATATTTTTCTTCTTACTATCCAGCTAAGCAAAAATCTCAAAGAATTAATTGTTCTTAATTCGAGTTAATTTGTGAATAGATCATTTGCATACATGCTAGCGTCTTCAGTGCACATTCTAGGTGAAATGAATAAGGTATTCATATCATTCGTATACTATTTCTCGAAATAATGTCATACAATTTTAATACATTGCAGATGGCATGCAATGTAGTGAAATATATTGAATGAAATTTACAAAATTCTCAATAGTAATGACTGTACTATTAACGATAATATATATTTCCATATGTAAAAGATTTCTTGTAAACAGCTAAGTGTGACACCAAAGAGAACAAATTTTTGAGTAACTCGTATGTGCTCTGAAAAAATATCTCATGACAGCTATAACTATGTAGATTTTAGATGATTCTGCCAATTTTAAACTAAATCATATCGAGAGAATTACCCAAAATATTACACTAGCTTTTGAAATATTCGTACCAACGCTCAATTGTAATACTCTAATACTATAACATCCGATAACATAAGACATACAAGATAATATTGCAAATAAACTCATTCGGAAACAACGCGGAAACATGCCCACTTTCGGGTAAAACATTCTCGCAAAGACCTCAACCTGGAGACTTTGAAGGAGAGAGAACGAAAACAATTTAAATAAAGCGTCCAGCGCGGCGTGTGCCCAGGCGACGCGTGCGCCCGCTACACACGCCGTTCGAGGGCGTGGTGCGTAGGGGTGAGGGAGAAAAGATCATCAAAACTAAACAAAGCAAAAACTAGAACAAATGCTGGCCCGCGTGGTAAAGGAGGTTGCGGTAGCCGTCATCTGACGTGACGAGGCTGCAGTTTCCAGTCCTGCGCACGCGTGGACGTATTTATGATTGTCCGTTCATCCCGCATTATCATCCTATTACCTCATATTTCATAATTCAAGGCTAACAACTTTGTTTGAAGAATGGTTGCAACCGAAAAGGCTTTTCCTCATAGCGAGTAAAGACACGTTAATCGAATAAATGTGACTGGGCCTCGGACATAAACGTGTAGAATGGTCTGAGATGGCCTAGATGCGTATTTAAAGAAAACAACTACAGACGAATGTAAGTTGAATAAATTTAAAACAATTAAAGAAAATAATTTATGAATTATTTTCGATTGATTGAATTCAACGTCTGGAAATAGATTGAGATTTAAAAATTTACACCCTTAAGGTCCTACAGCTTTTCGTTATGGATTATATTTCTTAAACAATAAAGAGGTATAGCAATTAATATAATGGGATCCTTAATTGGATGTGATAATACTAGTGGTCATGATTTTGGAGTCAGTGATTTGCAGCACACGATATTAGGAGGCCAATTCCCAAAAGAAACGCCGCAGTTTTTGATGAAATTGTATAAGTGGACAACTAATAAGAGAACAAATGAGTTTGTAATGACCGACCACCATGTGAAAGGGAAATTATGGCACAATGGAACATTTGCTGACGTAAAATTTAGCGTTGAGAGTAAAACGGAGGCCGTGTTAAGTTAAGGAAAAATTTGTGTGTCCTTTTTTCTTCTGCCATTTAAACGTTTTTTTAAAAACCTTTTTGCCGGTTCAGCTTTTCCCTCCCAAATCACTGAAAGTTGCCGTGAGCGCACATTTTTGTGGCAGTTGGACACACTGCACTGCATGCCCCTGCGCCGCCCCACGGCCTGTCAAATGCTCATTGCGGCTAGACCTTGCGCCGAAAATTAAGAATCCACTGCTGCTGGAATTCTGGCCGCGTGCCATTTCCTGCGCCGCCACAGCCCCGCTTCACTTCGCTTCGCCTGCCCGTTGTAACATGTCATTTCCCGTGCGAGCGGTAAAGCCCGGCCGGGAAGGGGGGGGGGCGGGCGAAAACGCGTTCCTACCACGCGGCAAAAGGAGCGCCGATATCGTCGGCAGGCAGTGAAACAATCAAATACGGGATATTAAACTTCGCTTATAGCAAATAGAATGCGTATTGTTGCACCTTTGAATGGGAAGTCCTAGGGTATGAGCGCAGACGATAGTTAGGTCGAGTTCTCCCAGTGTCTGAGGCAGAATTTTAGCGGCCCGTTAATTTGACCGGTATTTTTCCATGGATTCTCTGATCAATGCCATGCGAATGCCGGAGCAGTACCCAAATAAACGGGCTCCGGACCGCATAAATAGTACCGCGACCTTTCCTTTCTCGTCCTGGTCCCACCACCTCGCCTTAAACCACTCACACTTACTTTTACAAGAACTATACATGGGTTGTTCAACAGGTGGCCCGCGGTACTATTTATTGTGGCACACAAAAGGTTCTTAGTTAAAAGTTAAGCCCCTTGCAGCCATGTCGAGGGAGAACACTGTGCGCGTATCGCACGTCCCCTGCCGGAGTCATCACTATCCTTAATGTAAAAATGTGTCACGTTTAGTATAAAGGAGTTTTTCTAGTAAATTCTGAAATTTAAAATCATCTCAATGTGTTTTAGGCATGGTACGACCTCATATCACTCATGGTTCCTGCCCCTCCTCCTCCGTTTCAGAGCAGTCGGGTAAACTGCCGATATCAACAATACGGGGAAGTCAGGTATGGATAGCCAGTGTAATGAAAATATGCGCCGCAACACTATTAAAGGTTTTAGTGAAGGCTCTTGAGGCCTTGTAATTTGGACACTCCTGTTCTATATTGCCACACATCCAGGTAGAGATACCTGGAGGGGGAAACCCTCGCGATCCGACGTATAGGTCAGCGCCGAATCTCACGTTTCAAGAGGGGAGGAACCCAAATAAAGAAAGCGGAACTAAATTTCACAATCAATAAAATATACTGGGCAGTGAATGTCAGTTGCCCGTTTATAATAAATTACTATTACTTCTATACCAACAAGTGCTAAAACCAATATGGACGTATGGCATGCAGTTTTGGAGTTGTTCCAAGATAATTCATGTGCAGAACATACAGAATACGAGTATGTCCAATGCGGTCGATACACCATAGCAGTTGACGAGATCCAGAAACACTAATGACTCAATCGAATACATATGACTGAGATTTTCGAAGTTGGTCTCACGAATTTGAAGTTTGGTCAGGTTCTTTAATTTGAATTATAAAAAACCTGAAATGTCAAATGGAAGAATAGGATAGGTGCTTAATATCAAACAAACATGACTATATCATCTACTAACATGTAACAAAATATTTTTTTAATCGTCGGGAACTAACCAAATGCCTGCATATCTAGCAACTTACGCGAAAAAACTCAAATGTACTTGGATTATCTAAGGCTGTGGGCGAAATTAGTGTGTAGTTTCGAAACTAATTACGAGTGTGATTACAGGATAAAATGTACAACAATTGTTAGATTAATCAGGCAATTCATATTTAAATTTGAATTGCATATCAGACAGGTATTTATAAAAAAAATTTAAATTTTTTTTCTGTGAACATATTCATTATTTCCAGTCAAAAGATAACTAGAGGATGCCCTTACGCGAATTCCAATTCCTAAAAACACAGTCAATTGAACATGAGGCATTTATATTGCCTGTCTCACTCGCAGCTGTCACTCTCGTGCGAAGCTACACAAGGTCGAGCGCCGTGCTAGTAATGCGTGCGAGACAGTTTGTGCGATCCTGGAAATTAATGACAACGAAATTTATTGAATATTCTGATATGTATTTTTTAGAAATGTCTTAGTTTGAATACAGTACCATGATTGGTACATTCAAAATTAATGATCGCCAACATACATAATTCATAAAGTAAACGGAATGTGAAAACGGAAATTTCTTTCAAAAGAAATTAAAAATGCATCAATTATGCATAAAATGAAAGTGATTGGAGATTGTTACTTATTTCATTATATTCATATTATGTGTGTACAATACAATATAATAGTACTTAAAGATTTTAAACGTCAATGAATTTTATTTTAATTTTAATGTTATTTTCAACGTAAGGAGTATCCCATTTTCCCCAGTTGTGTTTGTTTAATGAAGATTATTGAAACTGATTTGAACTTGATATTTCTAACCAGACGTGGTCATGAGTGGCGGTATACACGATCTAATATTTAGCAGAGAACTTGCTTGGGAAGGCTGACGGGAAAAGAAGATCAACGAGGATGAAGACAGCTCAATCCAACAAGAGAGAGCAAAGGGTACACTATTATTCGAGTAACGCATTGACTGCGCTCCACTGCTAAACATAAAATATTTGCAAAATTCGGGACTATCTTGTTTCTTAATCTGCAATTCGATTTGTTTTAAGCACTACATAGAATAACCAGAATTATGTTAATTTTCTTGAAATTTATAACGACATTACTAATTAAAGGAGAAGATTTATTCTAGTAAAACAAATGTCACCGTTTTGGAATTTCGATTTTACAAGAAAACTTGCTCCAATAAGCCAAAATGAGAAATATTAACCTTGAACACGCTTCTTTGCCAGTATACGTAATAGGGAGTGCTGAGTGCGAGTGCCTGACCGACCAAACCAAAAACGAATAGCAAAGCTGTACCCAACAAACAGGTCACGTGTGGCGCGCGATCTGTCCTTCCTCGTCCTCGTACCCTCATCACCTCTTACAAACGTGCATGTACTACACCACCACACACGTTTGCAGACCAGTCTGGAGATCATGCTTGTGCCGGGTGGAGCGATCATCTCCAGAGGGAGATACTTGGAGGGGAAAGGCCTCGACGAAGGCAAAGTGACGTACAGAAAGGAGCAGGATCTCACCTTCCAGCGGAGAAATGAACACACCTTGTCCGTTCCGATATAACACGCACTAAATTTATGGGACTAATGTCTTAAGTAGTTGGCGCGCCCGGCGGGTGCACCGTGGCGTCTCCGCGCAGGCGCATTAGAGTGAAGCCCCGAGAAGCGTGATTCTCCCGGAGCGTGCTCTGTCGCCGTCAGTGACAGCGGCGCTCACTTCGCCTTCGCACTGCAGAGCACCGCCCACGCCCCCCACGCCCCCGCACGCGCTTGTATTCCGGGCACGTGTTCGCTCCCCCGCCACTCTCGCTCTCGCCTCCGCCGCGTGCCATCACTCGACACCCCTTCCCACCCTCCCTCCCTGCCCCACACACATTTCTTGGGGATTCCTGCACTTCGCGGCGCACTTCCCGTCGTTCATTTTGTTTTTCGCTGTTCGCTTTAGTCGTTTCTCAGTTCTTCGTGGTTTGTGGTTCTCACATGCTCCACATTTCTTGAGGAATTTTACGCTTTGCTTCGAGCTTCCCGTCTTTCATTTTCTTTTCCACTGTCCGCTTTCTTCGTTTGCGATTCCCAGATGTGCGTGATTTAAAACCGTCACATTATCCTGTCTTGTTCTTCAGTTTTCATTTCTCCAGTCGGTTCATTATTTTTCTTCCTCGGCACCCACATCCTTCGCTGGCTACTTCATTTAGTTACAGCACCTCTATTTCCTTTCTTTCTGACATGTTACCCGCCTCCATACTTCTTTTCACTCTCGTCCCAAGTCTCGTCACTCACATTCCATTCCTCTGTCAGAACTTTTTGTAATGTCCATTATTTTCCCTTTCCTTTAACATTCGCTTTCTCTCCGTATATTTGCTATTTCCCGTTGTCCATGATCATTTTCCGATCACAGCTATCCACCCCCTCATTTCTCATTTTTTTTATTTTTCCTTTTCTTTTCACCGAAACCTATCGCCAGTTGCAGCCACTCCCTTTCTTCTACGCGACGAGGCTTGTCTCCTCAAAAGCTCTAGACCGGGTGATTCCACGAGATCCTCTGTTCGACGCTGTCGGAAGCCACGCCCTGCGCACCATCGATCAAGTTAGAAAACTTCCCGTTGTACGCCTGATTCTAAAGTTCGAAGAACCTTCACCTGTCTATGACACACATTTCTTCTCAATGTTCTTTCAAATTACTAGTAATATTACTCTCGTGTGAGTCATGCTGTAAAAAAAATATTCAAAGATCAGGGAAGACGTCAACGAAGTAATTCTATCTAGATCCACTTTCCTGCCTCTGAATAACTTTAAACTTACAATTGTTTTTTTCTAGAAACTTCACCAGTCTTCCCTTATTTTCGCCATTGACTCCTCTTCACCAGAAGCTCATTCGTGATGCTTTTAATACATCTTCCGCTTCCACGGCTCTCCCTCCAAACGACTCCACCTGCCTGGTAGATGAGCACAAACTCCAATCTTAACAAGCAACGTGCCGCACCTCGTTTTGACCCGGTTTCCCAAATCCTGCTTCGAGTTAATAATCCCCCTTTCGGATTTCTACTCCCCGCTCGACTTTTAGCGATTATGTTGCTCGCTTTCCCCGCGCCCGGCGCATACCTGCGCACCATCCGCTGCCGGAACTGAAAAGGAAGCTCAGGGGCGCGGCGCGCCGCCACTGGAGACGGGCAGAGTGGACGCAACGAGTAGGTGGAGCGAGCGGGTGGAGCGGGAGATTAGGCGGCGGTAGTAGTTTGGATTCGACCTTGTTCCCGAGTGGAGGTCTTCTTGAATCGGCCCCACTGTAGTTGACTACGTCATGCTGGAGCTACCAATCATTTGAGCAAATAGGACCGTTTCCTAATCACGCCGACTGATCAGCGTGGAAGAATAGCCGTAACCCAACTGGCAACGTGGTAATATGCAGGCGAGGCCCCGCTCTGCCCGCCCAGCCGGCGTGGGCGCCCGCCGGGGAGATGCGGCTACCTGGGGATTCAAGCCGGCGGCTCA
>BOPP01000008.1:126141-140182 GCA_017312745.1 Gryllus bimaculatus | reverse complement strand
GTGGTTCGGAGAGGAGGGGCACGGCGTTCGGGCGCTGAACCTGACCACAATGGAATGTTTTCTTGCACTTACTCCAGAAAAGGGGTTAGAATACTTAATATACAAATATCTCGATATTTAAATATCCTAAAAAGCCGAAATTTCGAGACGTCTTTGGGTGAAATGTGTGGTCGGGGAAGAAAACTAAAATAACATGAAAATTACGTTCGCATTCCCATGAAATCCACAAAGATATTTGAGATTATTTCATATCTTGTGCGTTCCTTGGTGAGGTAATGAATAATAGAAAATTAACTGAAATATCTAAATTATTATTGACAATTTTAATATGAATAAATTTTGTTGTAGGACCACATATAAATTATGAAGTTGGTATTAAGAAAAATGTACGTGTTAGAACAATATGAGGTACTCCCTCTCCCATTTCTTTATTAATACGGATAATAAAAACACGGAAAATGGAGGACATTCAATAATGCACATATTGGGTCAACAATAATGTTGAATTTATTTTTGTACAATAAGTTTTTACCTTCGTTAGTTTTATTCACTTGTTTACAATCACGAGAAGTGAGTGATATTTGACGAAATGATGTCACAAGCCTGTGAAAGTATACGGTTAAATAGCTCCAAATTCATGATACCCTTCAAAATCTTTCAGGAAAATTTCGTGGCAATTCTAATGGTACGGAATCGAAATTAAGTAAACCTTAAGTAAATTAAGTAAAAGTAATTAAGTAAAAGGATTCTTTCCTTTCCCTTCAAACGCGGATCCAGGTAGGCCACCCGCCGGCCCCTCAAAACCTCACAATATTTTGTAATTTTAATCAATTTATTAAATACAATGACCGCATATTGAAAGTATGACATTCATTACTTCAAAATTATTTGGGGAGGTGGGCATCTGACCTGAAATTTCCCCACCTCCAAAATGGCTCCTCCCATGTTTCTGTTCAATTTAGTTGAGCCTTACATTTTAAGGCATATAGCCATTTGCAGCTCGATCGCAGTGAAAAATGTACATTCTGACACATCGACTGATAAAAGCCCTGTCTGGACGAGGGAAACCTTAATGACTTTTGGAAGTTATTGGGCAACGAACATGATTTTGCATTTCGAAGTTAACGCTAGAAACTTGGAGGGTATCAGCAGAAACGTTAGTTATTTTTTAATATAAATAAGAGATTGACATATACATAATTCAAAGGGCAAATGTAATCAATTAGAATATTGTATTATATTGCATTAGTTTATTATATTTTACTCTCACAAATAGTTATTAAAACAAATTCAAATAACAGACAAGAACACTTTTTAAGAGTTGCGTGGGACGTGGCAAAACAAGTGAGCTGCTACCTTCGCTGATTTCCCCGCGATTTCCGGAACCCACTTCTCGTAGATTTCACTCAATTCTAGAGGAAAAGAGAAAAAACAACAAGGTGACTACTCCAAACAAACTTGAAGAGCCGCCGCGTCAGTAGACTGGCGGGGCTGTCCAGATACGATGTGGGCGAGAGAGGTTCGAAGTGGGCGCCGAGGATGCGAGAGCGGCCACAGCGTGTAGGAAAAAGAAATCATTTTTACGAGAATCTGAGTGTAAGGCCAATATTGATTAGGCATCGTGTCCTTTGTAAAAACGTAATATAATGTAAATTTTATGTTTCATACTTCATTTTGACAAAATGCATACATGCCATTCTGCAGTTCAAAATATATTGAGTACGAAAATCAACCTTGCAATTAATTACTTTAGAAATTTTCAAAATTATATTTCTTTACGAGTGGAAATAATATCAACGGAACATGCAGTTGCCCACAGAGTGATTCGAAGATGTCTTTAAACACTGTTGCTTAACCCTTCGTACACACGCTGTCTTGTTAGAGACGAGGAATACCAGAGTATTATCGGAGGAGACCTTTTTTGTGAAAGTTATCTTAATCGAAGTACAACTTTTAAAAATGACAACTTTTTTAAGCGCCAGCATGCAATGCATTTCGGACGTGTTCCATTTATCTAATAGTATTAGCTGTTTGACACAAATTACTTTCGCACTGGAGGGCTGGCATCTTTATGATTTCAAATGCTCCGAACTTTCAACGCCTACATTAGCAACTGCGGCAGGTTGATGTACAGGCAGGGTTGCCACTCATTTCCTTGGAAAAAAATCCCAATTTGCCAGTCTTTTTTATATAAAATATTTTCCTGATAAGATTTTTCATATTATGATAATAAAAGCTTGAAGCCAGCCTGATACTAATTGGTCAGCAAAGATAAAGTGTAAAGTAGCAATATTGTCTCAAAAATAACAAAAAACGAATTAAACAAAAAAGTTGTACTAACGATTTTAGGAAAAACTATCTAATTTTAAATGCGTCTGAGAATTTATCTGACTTCTACAAAATCCCTGATTATTCCCTAACTTTTTCTAAGGGATTAACTTTCCTGAATGTACCTGGTTTCCTATATTTCACAGAAACTGGCCACCCTGAACAAAACAGCCACGTAAGAGACGCAAGCTCAAAGGCGCTGCGACACCTCCTCGCCCGCGGCTCGACTCCCAGGAGGTGGGGAGGGGGTCGTTTGACGGCATTTGACGTAACTGGCCACTCGACCATCAAAACGCAACATCATCGCGCACGTCGCGCCGCGTCGCGAGCCGCCGCGCCGGCGCCAGAAACCTGAAGCGGCGCCGGCGGGTGGGGGCAGGGGGCAAGGAGAGGACGAAGGCCGAGGACGCCCGCCGCCCTCGCCCCCGCCCCCGCCCCGCACCGGTCGGGACGAGTGACGGAGAAGGGAGAATGAGGATAATTGAAAGGGGTAAAAAATGAAGATGTTATTTCTATATCACAGAGTTTAGATTATATATTATCGTAGTATTTTAGATAGTTTGCTCAAGAGCAGAGGTCGTAAGAGCAAAGTATAAATCTACACCAAATTACGCTGGTGGTTACGCCCCTGTGTCCACAGACGCAGTCTCTTGTTACTGCCATTTTGACATTTCACGCTAACCCCAGAGTTCGTAACCACACGCGAGGCCTTCCCCCGCAATTTCAGCGTCGTTTCGCCAGTACTTCAGGCAACGCTTTTGTGTAGGATTCACCCTTCATAAATTCGTACGTTAACTCTTATCTTTGTTGTTTCCCGTTTACACTACTACATATCGATGGCTCAGGTCACAAACATTGTATGTCAACTCACGATCATTTTCGAGGTAATATCATTTTTGGAGACCTCTTGTTCATATCTACCAAATGTTCAAATGTTGAATGAGCATATAAGAGGGATCATGCTTTATCCCAGAGAGCAAACATTGTCCCGTGATAAGTAAATGCACTTCTAAAAACATTTTAATTTGGTTTTCTCGAAACTAGGAATTCTGGACATACAGTACGTGTGCTCTAAGCCATAGAGTTTTTAAACATCATGCAAGAGCACTTTTTTATCGTATTAAAATCAACTTATTTTGGTTGTTCTGACATCACAATATAACATCAGTTGACGCGTTCCTCCGCTCGCCAAATCTCGCCGCCATTATCGAAAGCGCCCTTCTCGCGTCGTCACATTCTCCCCGAGGCGCCCTCGCCCGCAGCCCCTGTGCCTCCGACGTTGCCGCCCTTCCTAAGTCCCGCTACCCCCGATGCCACGAACCATCGCGAGACATGCCCTCACCTCAATTCTTCTCTAGAGGGCACAAACCAATTTACGGCGAATAAGTACCTACGGGGATGCTTTGACAAGTCCTTTCTGTGTACTAAAGCTCCCGTAGTCATAACAGAACACTGCAGCTCAATCTATTTTCTGTCTGAGAGCATGAGCGGAGTCATCACAATCCAAATCCTCTTACACATGGTGTGTTTAAACAAAGTAAAACTACGGTTTCTAATAATTACGAATGTACGAAAAGATGTGAAAGTGTTCATATTATTTCACGTTATTTTGCAGGGAAGACTGCTCAAGTTACCCAATCTAGTTCACAAGTATCTCACGTAGTACAAAATGCAATATTACAGAAAGCGCAAAAACTACATCCGGCACTGGTACATTAGAAATATAGGAAGATTGCATCGCTTTCACTTCAAACCTGTCCATGTGTAACAATTGTAATTGTTTGAGATGAAAATAACTTAAAAAAGTCAACATTATTTTGCGTTCTATTTACTAAGAGCAAAACAAAATGTATTTGTAGTAATCACGGAACAGAATTTCCTAGATCTTTCTCTTACAGAAAATAAGCTATTAATTGAAAACTATTGCATTTCATCTTTCTTGATAAGCAAATTCAGTCATAAATCTTATATTAATTTTTTTTCGGACAAGAAGCTGTAATGCACTTGTCCTCAATCAGTTCACAGAGATCGTTCCTGCCATGTCGTTCCTCTCTACATGCCCTTGCGTGTCTCTACCACACCCCTTTCGTTCTTGCGTGTCACCATGCTTCTCCATTCCTTCCGGCTCCCCCCTCCACTTGCTCCCTCCTGTCCGATCTCGCTTACACAGTTTCTTCGGGCCGACTCGCGCTCGCTTTTGCTCGTTCAGCCCCATCCGCCATGCGTTCCTTAGTGCCATGCGCCCTCACTCGGCCTCTTTTGTCCGCTACTGCATGACTACTCGCACACTTGTTGGCCTCTTCCGCGCGCCTGTCGATCCGCTCGTTACGGCCGTCGTTTCGTTCGTCCGTCGTACCATCCGCCCGTCCGCCTGTCTACTGCCCATCCGCCTGTCTTTTGTTTCCATCCATCCTTCCTGTCCCTTGCACCCAACACCCCGTGCGGCCCTAGGCCGCTCTCGCGCCGTCGCCTCGCATGGCGGTGGCGGTGGCGACACGCGAGTTCGATGAGGCCGGCGATTGCGGCGGTGGATTACTTGCGCAGGCTATCGCGAGGGAAGTTATTTCGGTGGCGTGCGCTGCGTCCGGCGCGACGCGGGCGGCAAGGACTCCCAGACAAGGAAACAGGTGATCGCGGAAGCATTGCGAATGCGCAGCTATCTGGGTGGAGGCGCTCATGCGGAAGTGCAAGCAGAGTAGAAGCCGCCAAAGAACTGCAAGGTCGCTTAGGTCAGAAATTACAAATTGCGAATTTTGCATAAGAAAGAAATTAACTAAGTAAATAAATAAATACAAAAAATGAGGATATGGAGAGAGACATTATCTTCCCTCATATTAATTAGAAAATTACTGTTGGAACCATCGAATTGATAAAAAATATACTTTACTCTCAACTCAACTTCTCTTTTCTAATGAGTAATGATACATGTACCGATAAAAATAAGGGTGTACACGACTATAACCGCAAAACCCATCAATGCCAGATCTCACGTTGGTGCGAAGTTTACAGTAGAGTGGTGCGGTCGAATTACGGACAATTTAATTGATACTATTCAATGATACGTTTCCTTCATTTAAGGCAATTGATTGTTCTCTAAGACCCAGATTTCTGATCTCCATCGCACTGCATAATACGGAACATATGTAAGTTCACTACTAACAAGATATCTTCGTGCTCACTAATTACAATAGAAACATGTCATCATAATTCAAACATACCAGTACACATATGATCCATACATACACGCGCGCGCGCGCGCGACAACCTTCGAGCAGTCTCCACCGTTAGAGAAACACCTCTCTCTTGTCGAGTTTTCAAAACACACTAACCTAGCAGTCCCCCCTGCTAACGAAACTTCGGCGGAGTTCCTTAATTTCCGGGAACGAGCCTTGGTCCTCGGAGGCGCTCCCTTGGAGGTGGGCGGCGGTGGGAAGCCGCGGCAGGCACGGCCGCTCTGCCTTCAGCGACGCGTCCTATCTCCCCCAATCGCCGCCGCCCTGACGCGTCGCCACACGCGCCGCTGCCGTCATCTTTATCTGAGGGCGTCGCCCTCTGGCGCAGGCGACGAGAAGCTTTCACGAACGGCTTCTTCGCGCCGTCCTCCGCCGCCCCTCGTCTCTGCCCCCGCAGGAACGCAAACCGCTGTCCACTATTCTTCGATTTAATTATAGTGACTTCTGACATTTCATCAACTGCACACGGTCAAACTATTATTCAACGGAGTACATCGTCGCAGTTTCTGCTAGTTCTTAATCTCCATCGCTAATAGTCACGTTTAGATACTCGCTAATAGTCACGTTTCTATTGCAGACTTTGCCTTCATACCCAGTGGATAATCGTCCCCATTAAATGTCCCCTCCGAACAACCTCATTGATGTACATTTATTACAGAGACTTTACGTTCTCGCCATTGCCGTTGCACCCTGAGCACTAACCCCACGACATTTTCCTGAACAACCGTCCCCAGACACGCATTTTGTGATCGGCAACTATCTCCAGTATACCTTCGACACACTCACACTTTACAGCTGTCACTTATTGAGAGCAACATCACCGTTCACTTTATTCCTGGCGCATTCTTCACTCGTTCCGGAGATTCATCAATGCTTTCCCGTATCGTGTCTTTACCTTTTCCGTTTCTTACCTGCTGCACTTATGCCCCCTCTGTCTCCCCTTCACCGCAGACGATGACATCGCCACTGGCAACCCCAGCACCGCAGAGAATAGGAAAGGGTTGTCAGGAAATGTGGCTCCTTCGAGGCCTACTTCCCACAGTTCACTACTTGAAAGCTTATTTTTCCTTCCAAGAGCTTCGACCTCTTCCACTTAATTCGTGTTTTCTTCCGCGCCTGTTATGATATTTCGTTTTCATTTCATTAGATTTCATGATTTGAGACGTTCATGAATTAAATTTTGTACCCAAGGAAATCTGACTTCTCTATTTTATTTTCCGTGTTAATTTTGGTTCTAGAAGATACTAAAGAATTGAAGTGATTTTTGAATTCATTGAGAGTACCTCTTTGAATACGAACTTCAAACTATCGTAAAAAACGTGAAGCAAAGGTTCATGAAGCAACCAAATGTTGAGAATGAATGCTTAAAAAATTATTAGTATTTTATTTCCGCCTTCGTGTTAAAGAACTTCATAACAACACTCCCAGACACTGAACAAGCTCTCAGAGAAGTCGTCTTTTAACTTTGTAGACGTTTAGTATGACGCAGTTATGGTCGAGTATTTTGAAACACATGTTCACAGGCAATCTGTGTACTTCCCGACTGGCACGATTTGCATGGCAGGGACTCGAAACATGTCCCTCCCACAGACTGCACTGTAGAACACTGCACACGGCAGTAAACCCATTTCACTGCTTCGAAACTACGCTGCATTGACTGAAACGTCCAGAATTTACGAAAATAGAGGAAACACTTTCATTTCCACGTACGTATAGTACGATAAGATGCATAGCCCTCCGCGCATGATGATAAAGATTAATTGCAGGGACTTTCAAAGCACTGTCCATGTGTTTCGTCGTAAAGTAACCACGATTTTCGAAAATTCAACATTCTCTGTTGTTCGTGCTCCGTTTACAGATGTATGCCATGTGATCAAAAGTATCCGGACACGTCCAAAATGGTGTTATGGTGTGATCGTATTTTTCAATGAGGGCGCTTGCACCCTTTGTTGATTTGTGTGGCACTATCGCGGCACAGGCCTAGTTGATGTTCCCACTGTTGAAGAGCAATTTGGGGATGGCGATTGCATCTTTCAACAGGATCGAACAGCTGTTCAAACTGCACGGCCTATGGCGGAGTGGTTACACGACAATAACATCCCTGTAATAACTGGCCTGCACAGAGTCCTGACTTGTGTCCTATCGAACACCTTTGGGGTGTTTTGGAACGCCGACTTCATGTTAGATCTCACCGACTTACATCGATACCTCTCCTCAGTGCAGCACTCCGTGAAGAATGGGCCGCCATTCCCCAAGAAACCTTCCAGTACCTGATTCTTGCGAAAGTGGAAGTTGTCACCATGGTTAAGGGTAGGCCAACACTCTATTGAATTCCAGCATTACCGATGGAGGGCGCCACAAACTGGGAAGTCATTTTAACCACGTGTCCGGATACTTTTGATCACATTGTGTATATTTCGAATGTGACAATTTACTTCAGAGTTGATGATATCGTAAAATATAACTTCTTCCGTTGCTAGATGTAACTTGCTGTCAATGCACATACTTAAAATTACACAAGTAACTTGAATGAGAAACGCGAACAGTAACGATTATGTCTATGGCAATGAAACAAAAGAGAGAAGAATTTACAGAAAATGTAAATTAGTACTAATATTTTGAAACTAAAGAGTATAAATCACGCGGTAATTCTGGGCAGGAACCTCACCTTAATTTAAAATTAGTTTGGGGATTTCTCTTATTTAATAGCATGTCGTTTACAGTAAAATCGATTTTTACGTCAGCGTAGCGGGGTGCTAGTCAAAGGCGTAGTTAAAACTTGTGCGGCTAAAGGCACCGTCGAGACCAGAGTTCTTTACAAATTAAATTTTAAAAAATTGCAACAACGGCAGATAACCACCTGAAGCTCGCGCTAACCAATCATAAGACAAGACCGTTAAGTAAGGAAGAACCTCGGGGAATAAATAGTGGGGGATGAATCGGTCTGTGACTGTAGTATCAAAGCGGGGTAGGGATTGGTGGCGATTTTCGCGTCGGCCAAGCAAATCCCAAACCCTTCCGTGATGCAACAATGCTTGACCTTGACAACTCCGAAGGAAACATTAAACAAATAGGATTCGAAGATTAGAGATGTGAAGCTATGTCGAAAATTATAACCAAGTTGATAATATAATTTTAACCTACAAAATACAATAAGAGACGAGGCTGTGATTTGCTGACGTTCACTCAACCTTATGAGTCCCCAAGCAATTTTTTCCCACATTTTTCTTTATTCTTCCCTAACCCTCCGCGGACACTCCAGCACTCCACGGGTACTAAGGGCGCCGTTATTGCCTCGGCGGTGGCGCACGGACGACCCTCGCCGTCTAGTCCCATTGCGTCGCGCAGCCCTCACCGACTGGAAATCAACTAATCTAATGACGCGCGCCAGCTTCCCGGCTCGGCAGCGGCACAGGCAGCGGGTGGAGGACGAGGAGGAGGAGGAGGAGGAGGAGGAGGAGGAGGAGGAGGAGGACGACGACGACGACGACGACGACGACGACGACGAGAGTCCAATAAACCACGGGCTCCCAGCGATGAGGCACGAGGCAAGGCGGCCGGCTGCAGCAACGGGGACGCCCTGGGGGCTGTCATTTTAGCAACTGCCGACTGAATACATATCTTTGCAAAATTTTTATATTTTTGATGTTGAAAATGATACCGTAGAACCTCGGTTCCCTGAAGTTGGAGGGTACCTTCAAGAACTCATGTCACTTAATATTTCGTAATAAGAAATTCGAATTTCAGATAAACATATGCGTAATAAATACGAAACGTAATTAATAAAACTCGATGTACCAAAGAATTCTAGTAACTAAACTTCGGATTGTAAATGATCTCTGTTTTATTATTAATAATTATCGTACAAAATATATAATCTATAAAAAATTAATTTTCACAAAGTTTTTTCCAATATGGATTGCTGAGTAATAAGTTGTGACTGTTTCGCCAATGCGATGAAAATCTGACTGAATGTAAAAATAAGATATGTTAATTCAAATAACTTGACAAATAGAAATATAGTCAACAACAGAAAACATTGTGTTTTCTTATGTTCAGTTTTTCAAAGCGACAAGTTGTGAGAAAGTACTTCCTTCATGCTATTACATTGCATTTCGTTCTATCTTCACGCAATAGGACGCGTTCAAAAGTAATAAATTGTAAAGAAATTGAACACTCACGGCAAATATACTCAATGTGAATGAAAAAAATCACAAGATAGACAAGAAATAATTAAAGTTAATCAGTTAAAATTAATCAGTTAAAGTATGTGTGTCTAATACATATTCATGTGGGCTTGCAGGGGAAAAAATGCAATGAAAATGCTAAAAATGCAGAATGCAAAACCATTTTTTCGGCAATCGTTTTCGTTCAAAATGAAACTTGGTTTTCATGTGAAATTGTGAAGTATTTTATCTGTTTCGAGGACATTTTACAACTACATTTTACTCATTATTTCTTTAAACGTTAACTTCTGAAAATCACTTTCGCTAACGCTCTGTTTCTTCACATGCCACAGGTTATAAGAACAGAGAATCGAGTGTAAGCACTATTTTGAATAACCTCCCACTTTTCCGTGGATATTAGATAGGGGAAATGTGGAAGAATCTCGCACGCACGCACGCGCGCGCGCACGCACACACACATCCACGCCTAAACTCACAGCCACAAATCCCCACTCACACCATCGTCCAAACGTTTTCCCCCGAAATCCGACGACCGCGGTACTGAGCGGCGCGAACAAGGGCCTCCCTGGCGGTGTGCTCCGCGGCCCTGGCGCATCTGCATATCCATGCGTAGGGCCAGCCCCCCCCCCCCCGGCCGTCCTCCAAATCCCGGCGGGCAAGGGGTGGTCCGGAGGCCCCCTCTTCTCCTCGATGCATTTCGTGAGCCCTCCGTCCCTCCCACCGTTTCTTCGTCCCACACGCATAAAAAAGCTGGCATTCCTTGACGCAATTTAACTCGATTGTTGCCCGCACGAGTGTGTATTATCATCACGGTGCACCACTAGGAGCGACACGTTTCTACTGGCTGCGTACTTATTTAGTGACGCACGCCAACTCAGAAAAACAAGAGACTCTCGTATGACCTGCTGCCGGGCAAATCGTAAATATTGAATGAGGAGAAAACTAGAAATATAAAATATTCATACTAATGTTTAACTCATTTTTAATTTTAAGGTGACATTAATTATAAATATATTTCGAACTTCAATAGATCGGGGAAACCGCGTACAATATTTGCAAGAATTTTGTTCATACACAATTACCAATTCATAATAATTTTAAGAAGAACTACTATATTTATTGAGATGTCTACTAATATCAAATAAAAGATTCTTTATATCTCTAAAGTTTGCGGAACTGCTTATTACATACATTTAGCGGATTGATGTCTGAGGACATTGCACTTTGCACTAGATCAGAAACGCTCCTTGACCCACGTTTTGGTACGTGTTGAAAGTGGTTCATCTTTTCTTCCCGAACATTTTACACTTTCAGCTCCCTAGACAAGAGTAACTTTGGTCGATGAACAGGTCTACTATATAATAAATGCAGGACAAAACCTGAATTTTAATTATTACAAACTTTACGAACAAGCAACTAAAGTAATTTCCCCCTAATTTTCATGCCTAATTTAAAAAAAAAAATCAATACAATATGCAAAGCTCTTGTCGAGCGTGAAGCAAAGATAATGAATGGAAACTTCTCACTTCTCATCGAGAATCACCGCGGTCGAACACTGCCGTGCCCTAAGGTGGCCCTCCAGTCCGTAACAACCGGCCACCCCAAATGCACAATCGTTCTGAAGCTCCCATGGTGGGTCTCCACGGTATATCACATCCCTATTGCTGGCGCGAGTTCTAGTCTGGTGTATCACGTAAATCAAAATCGGAATCTTCCTACATCTCAAAATTGTGAGGTCCCAAAACTATTTTTTTTATCACATAATGGTAACTTTCCTGGGACCCAAACGTGGGATCCCAGAACTAACATTTTTTTCTACATAAAATAAATAATATATTGGCACTATTTTTTAAGACGAATTTAATCTATTATCCCTTAATTATGTAAAAATTAAATTGATATTCTAAAATCTCATGCACGGGGAAGTTGTCTCTTGAGCAGGGCATGAAGGCGAATGAGAATGACTTTCCCAGCTTAATGCATCGCAACCTCCACGTGGCATGAAGTAGCAGGCCGGCTCAGCCCAACATTAGCTCTGGATTCGCCCTCCGTTATGGAGGTTAAGCCCCGGGTGCCTGTAAAATCGCGCGAGCACCTCCATAAAGTAGTTAATGGATGACCGGGTTCTCTTCGGCGCTGTGCGGTGCCGCCCGGGCCTATAAATAACGGACACCACCGTGCACGGCAGGGCGGACGACCGCGTTATTCTTGTTCCAGATGGAACGCTCGCGCCAACTCCAAACAATGGAGCCGATAACTTCGGAATGCCCGTCCCCTATATTAAGTTTCGTTTCGAGTGTACGATTTCGTACGCGACGGTGTTGAAACTTCTTTCAACTCCTTCGGAGAGAGAAAAATGCCAGGAATATTATAAAGGAGTGACTTCCAATAGCAGAGTCGATGCGGGATATCCCAGTCGATTAAGCCATAGCTTCCATCAACAGGCTCCGCTGACGGCCCAATTTGCCGGGAAATTATCTGGCTCGTCATCGAAAATAATAGAACGGAAGAAGAGCAAAGAGGCGGCTCACCTCTAGAAGTGGAAGCGTCGAGTCGCAGGCTCCCCCTCCGGCTTCTCCTTTCACTTTCTTCTGCGCGCCGCGGTCGCTGTTCGCTCCTTCTCCTCCTCTTCGTCTCACTAGCGCCACCCCAAGACACTTCACCACTTCGCAGTCTCGCGCGGCCTCGGCACCTCTACTCCTCCGTTATCAGTCCACGTAATCGCAGGCGACAATCACACACGCTTCACAGCAGACCGTCGCACATGTTCCGCAAGAACTCACAACGGGTTCGGCTGTCGTCGCCGAGCGGTTGCAAGAGGCTACGCGAACGCCGGTGCGGCGGGGGCGTGTTGCGGTGTATGGTCCGCACCGGCAGCGCTCCTACCAGTCGGCCGCCCGCTGCCTAACTGACGCAAGTGGCGCGGATGGCGCGCCTTTCGCTCGCGTGGCGGCGGCAGAGGAGGCGGTGGAGGCGGCGGGCGCAGCAGCAGCGCCCCTACCGAGGTGGCTGGGCGCTCGCTCCGCGCCCACCGCCGCCGCCCTGCGCTGTGCTCGCGACCGCCGCTCGCTCGCACGCACGCACGCACGCCAGCGCGTACACAGGGCAAGCAAGGGGCTCGCACTCGGGATGCAATCCGAGAGAGAACCAAACGGCGACAGCTCCTCCTTCCATGAACCTGTCAATTACATTTGACCATGTAATTCAATTGCTCTTTCAAAATATTAAAGAACTTTTTGTACAAACATTCGAATGTGTTGAAACCAAAGCTATTTTCTTGCACATTACCCGATAAAGAAACCATTTTTTCTGTTAATTGTCCGTAAAAGTGAAGTTTCTCGGAATAGGCCTGTAAAAAATTTCTACCGGAATAGTTCGGTAGAATGTGATGTGCAGTAATGCACAGAACACGATTCAATACTTCAAGACAAATACAGAATTCTAGAGACCAATGCACATGGCAACAATGTCTATAGGACTAACAACGTTTACATTTCTGGAAAAAAATGTACACTCTTGGAAACAAAGTTTCGCGTCGAAAATGCCTTGGCGCGATAGGTTGATGGCTCTGGACATCCCTGCTTGCCGACAGCTCTATCTACCGTTTATTTCCGAAACTACGTTCTGTAGATCGTGCTATGAAGATTTAATTTATCTTATTAAAGAGAGATTAAAATATTTTAAGATCCATTGAGAGCAAAATAGTTGTAGCACTAAGGAAAAAGACTTTCCTGATTCTGCCAATAAAATTCAACTGACATAAATTTTTGTAAACGTAATGTTTCTTTCAAGTTTGGTTAATATAAAATGTGTTAGTATAAGAGGAGCGGGACAAGGGCGCAGAATGGCTCAGTATCAAAGTGCTGTTCTAGCATTCGTGAAGTTGCGGGTTGGGTTCGGTTCCCACCCTACATCAATACATACTTGTAGATATTTTATCCATTCTACAGTGCAATAAAATCCACTAAATTATGACATTTTACATTTGTCGTGACAATTTTATGCATAAAGCGGTGAAAATTCGCTGTCGCGAAGAAGGCGAATATTTCATTGTGAAGAAATTAAAAAATTAATCCATTGTATTAAAAATTAAAAATTGTGCATTATGTAGTGTGGAGATAACAATTATATATGTTAGTCCTGTATCGCTCGAGTATTTTTATAACAATTTAGTTATCGCAGCGGTGTTTGGACCGCCCGTAACGTTTTGGAGATTTCTGAAAGTTTTCAGCCAGCATGAGCAGGATCAATAACACCAAAACATTACATAAATATTTTATTTCAAAACTAAGC
>BOPP01000008.1:91588-124879 GCA_017312745.1 Gryllus bimaculatus | reverse complement strand
ATACCGCCCGCGTGCGCGATGCATAGGTAAATCAAGAAGAAAATGAACTTTAATGTATTGCTCTATTAGTTTTACTTTTACAGAAATATAATAATTTGTATCTCGTAGAGCGCCAAAACTGACCATGAAAATGCGCTCGTAAAATAAAGAAATCACCATCAATAGGAAGACAATAAAAGATTCATGAGGAAGGCAATCACGCATCAAGAAAGAATTCTAGCAACTCGAATTCATTTCCAATTTGTTCATTAGGATAAGTTCAATTGTTGTGGGGCAAAAGTATATTAAAAATTTAAACTAAAACAAACCTTATTTTTTTGACGGGAGATGCACAAACTACATTATTCTTTTTTATTTGTTATCTGTTCAAGAGTTCAGTGTTTAACAGTTCAGTGGTCAACAGGGAGTCACACCAACTAGGGGCCATCCCCTTAACTTCTAAACAGTTCACGATATCGAAATGTAGTTTTCGCCCAACAATGTGAAATCATGAGGCAAGTAATGTGCCTTAGGAATATTGTTTAAAATATTGTTAGTTTCCGAGAAATTTAATCATCTTTAATTTTTTAAATGGAACCAAGTATTTATCTCACTAGCAATAGATAGATCATAAATAGACGAATGCAATGACGTAACACATGTTAATGATTTGATTGTATTTTGAGAAGAAAATTATACTTTCAGCCATGTGATTTTAAATTAAATATATAAGATTTCAACTGTAAATATACAACCCTTTCAACTGTCTCCTTTTGGGAAGGCTGCCTTCGTGGTGCGGGCACTTTTACGGGGAGATGGGAGAGGCCACGAAGGTCACGTTCGCCAAAAGCGACAGTTGCGTCGGCAGCTACAGAACAAATTGCACGGTTTAATTTAAAATCTCAGTCCATAAACTATAATGGACAAATGGACATGGTCACAAAACACAATCAAAATATTAGCAATGTTACAGCATTGCATTCCTCTTATTAAGATCTTTCTATTACTAGTGAGAAAAATAAATGGTTCTATTTAAAAATCAAAGATGATTAAATTTGTCAAAAACTAAAAATGTTTCAAACAATATCTCTACACCATATTACTTGCCGCATGATTCCGCATAATTGAGTGAAAATGTAAGCCGATATCGGGAACCGTTTGGAAGTTATGAGGGTAGCCCGTTGTTGGTAGGACTCCCTGTATGCAAGCAATATATATGTATTTCAAAAATTCGTGTTTTAATTCCGTTCGATAGAAGACATGCATTTTTCAACATTATTTGTAATTATCGAAATATGTTGGAGACATTTTTAAAACGCTCCGAAATTTGGCCCAATAATATTATGTAACTAATGAAGTTACAAAAGTGCTTGTTTGTCTCATTGGTAGAATCGTATCTTTCTGGACGCTAAGCAGCAGGATCGAATCCAGTGCGTGTCCGTTTTTTTTGTTTTTTTTTTTGTTTTTTGTTTTTTGTTTCGTTGTCCGTGTTTTTTTGTCAAATGAACTCTATTACAGTGCTCTCTCTATTGTGTCAATAAAGTATTATTTTGATTTTAAAACAAAATAACTCTCAAAAGGGTTCTTTATCTTTATATGAATATTTGTTTTTAATTCTCCAAATTACATATTTGTTAAAATTGTATTCTATTTTTTTACATTAATTGTTTATTTATAAATATCTTATTCTCGAAAATGTAAGGAATACTTAATAAGGAATCCAAAACCCCCCAGATTCTACGACCATTCTTATCCTACGTGGGAGAGAATCCACAAGTCTCGCCGCATAGTTTTCACTGTGAGCGACCTCCTCCCAGCTCATGGATTATTGCCAGAGCCATCGCATTGTTGGTCCGGTCAGCTAGTTTTCGGCCATGGGCGTCTTGTTCTCTGCGCAAACATTCAATAGGGTTAAACCTGGTCACATGGTGGCCAGTCAAACAACCTGAAGATCTTGTTATCACCCAAAAAAAAAACGATTGAACCAAAGCGACTTATGAATCGGTGATTGGTTCTGTTGAAATTTGAATTATCCCTACAGGATGCCATTTCCTTACTCATGATATCTCTCAGTATGTGAATGTACTGGAGCATTAATGGTCTTGGGATTCTATGGATTCATTCAATCCTATAGATGACATCGAGCCCCAAACTTGCTACTGAAAATCGACCTCACCAGGACTTGCTTTACGTACGAGATCATAGCGGCTTCCTTGGTGACCTGAAGACGCAAACGGACCATAATTTGCGGAGGGAATATATCTCATAGAAGAAAATAACATCATCCCAGTCTCGATGTAAAATTTTCCTCCGCAAATACCAGCCGAAGAGCTGTGTTCTCCTGTCAGCTTCGGTTTTCGAGCTGCATTTCTGGATCGCAGACCAGCCTCCAACGTCTGTTGCGTATTGTTTTGAGCATCCAGAAATCTGTGGTACCTTGCATTGTGAAGAAGTTTGGAAAGGTTCCACCGCTGCTTGGATCAAAACTTCATCTTGTCAGCATCTAAAATACGCCAAAGCCCCGTTCCTAAATTTCCACCCGATCTCCGGTTCTCGATAACGTTAAGCCAGTATTGCGCGTTCTTGCCCCAACACCATACCGACTCGCCGCTTCTGAAACCAAAGAGGTACCCTCTTCTTACTAATAGCATAACTCTGCTTTCTTGTGCATGTGATTATGGTGAGCAATTCGAAAAATGAATGCGCCGGAGTATTCATTTGCTTACCCAGGCTGATTTTTCTTTCTTACCAAGTGGCAACGCTCTGCACAGAGCTCTTATTCCTTTTGACCTGCTGTACGAAACACGAAGTGGCTTGCGATAACAGAATAGATGCAGCCATTCTAGGCCGGGTGATCGGCTTACTGTTGTGATGGGGATAGGAACGATGAATCTGCGTTCTTATCTGATACAAACACCGCGAATGAAGTTCTACTTTTCCACTGATCTTAGCAATCGAGAATATTGAAAGTAAGCAAAATGACATTTCTAAATATGGCTAATTGGCAGTACTGATGTTCAACTTATGACAGTAGTCAGTCATTTTGCCGTATTTTCGTGGTAATCTATTTAAGATCTGCTGAAATTCGGAAAACAAAATCGGGCTATTGAAATCTCTGAAATTCATTTGTCTATTTACTCGCTGTATTATATTCTTAATTTTGGTGGGCATAAATAACGATTCACTGCAATACCATATATTGATTCTAACAACTATTAACATCTCAATAGATGTACTTGTTGATATTGATAATTGACTTCATAAGCATGACAAAGTCTAAGGAAATATCTTCCCTTGACAACATATCTTGCGTCTTTCGGTCAAATTGATTCTTTGAAAAATTTTTGATTGTTTTCACTGCTTAACGTAATCTCAAATACCTCACATAATAAGGATTCCTATCCACATGAAGGCAAGAGATCTCCAGAAAACGCACTCACTCATTCATCTCAGAACCAAGAGTCCACATCTTATATCAATATCATAACAGACCTTATATGTTATTTACTTCGTTCAGTGTACGACATCTGGATTATCAAAGCCTGTCACACTAAGAATATTTAATACAGAACATCAACAGCTCTATTCAATCATATTATTCACACTTATATAATAGTTCATAAGGGATCTATGCAAAACATTTTTAATAATTTTTAATAGTATCGAGTCAATAGAGTAGAAATAAAAGTTAATATTCAAACAGACACAAGAGACCAAATAGTCGATTTAATGAATTATTTACAGATACCCTTCCAACAATCCATCAAGTCGACTAATTTTCTTGGTCAGTATATGACAATATTAAGATTTTGTGATATTGGTTAAACGAATTGTCTTTCCGAGCTTTTAGGAGTTCCATTTCATGGTTTTATAAATGATGTAAAGATGAAAATAATACGCAATATTTTAACAAAATTTAAATATACTTCTTTTTATTTGCAATTTAAGATTATTATCTGATAAGATTATAGAAGCTATTTTATTTTGTGTCTTACGAGAATTACGTTTTTTGAGAATTGCTTGTATGCATTTTTTATTCGCATTCGCGAATTTTGCTAAATTATGGCATAACATTGACGCGAATATTTAGCATGTATTTAGTGATTAATATGGCACTGTAGAATGAATAATATCTAACATTAGAACTGGAACCGAAACCCGCTACTTCACGCATTCTAAGACACCACTTCGACACTGATCTATTCTTTCGCCCTTCTAATACACTTCTTAATAACAACACATTTTATATGAACGAAACTTTAAAGCAAAATCACGTTTACAAAGTTAATGTCAGTTCTGTTTTTATTGGCAGGAATCACGAAAGTCTTTTTCCCTGTACTGTTACCATTTAGCTCTCAACCGGTCATTAAAGTATTAATACGCTCTCCAATAAATAAATTTAATTATAGTTCGATCTACAGAACGTAGTTCGAAAATAAACGTTAGATAGCGCTGTCGGCTAGAAGGGATGTCCAGCGCCATCACCTCTCGGACCAAGGCATTTTTCGACGCGAAATTTATATTTCCAAGAGTTTACTTACAGACATACGTATAGTACTTGTGTACGTATTAGCCAGCGTGCCTCATTGCATCTATGGGGACGCTTGGTAGAGGATTAGCTAGCCAAGACGTAGGGTTTTTCTGTAAAGGAGAAACGCGGAAACGGGAGACCACAAGCTTTGGGAGTATCCGGCTATAGAAACTTTTCACTGTTATAACAATGCGAGGGGTGCGTGACGTAGTAGGTCACGTGGGCCAGTGGGTGGGTTCTGGAGACAGTGAGAACCCTCGTGCGTGTGCACAAAACTTGGTGCCACGTACGTGCATATGCGAGCCCGGCGGATCGCGAGGCTCGAGTCACTAGTTGACGAATCTGGCGACTTGAGGCCTTGGGTGACTGCGGTCACGGCGGGGAGCGACTGCTGTGTGCGTGCCTCCGCGGTGAAGAGTGGTTGATGCCACGATTCACGCGATTCTCAACGGATAATATCGCTCCTGCGATCGAGGCAAACAGCCGTGGCGCAGAACGACTTTGCGCCCAGCGTGAATCCGGGTCACGGAAGCTAGGCTTGTGCGACGCTTCAAAAGTAGGAGGGGCGAATGCCACAATCAAAACCATCTTCATCGGGTTTCGGATCCTCCGCGATCAGGGGATAGTAGGTCTATCAGAGCTAGAGTGTAGTAGATTATTAAGTGTATATATTTGTTTTGTTTTATTTTAATAAATATATTTGTTATATGAAAGCTCTGTGTCTGTGGTCGCTGTGAGTATCCATGACGTCACACTTGCTTCATTATACAGAAGAAATGGGTACTTTGTAAGGCTACATGTACAAAACACACCATTGTATTCACCTCGGACGAAATGTGAATATTTTAAGGGTTTTTGTTTACCAACTTTGTCTGAAAACATTATGATCTGGATATGACACTATTATTACGCACAATATTGGGAGAGATTTATTGAATCAGTGAGAAAGTCAGATTAATAAATTGTTTAAAATATTGACAGAAAAAGAACAACAAACTATTAAGAAAACAATTGTATTTAGAGTAATACTAAAGCATTACTCTAAAAGAAATGTGTCCCAGTGTTAAGGCAACCATTCACTCTGGTGATTCCATGATGGCCGCGTTTAATCGAGACGTTTGGATCAACAGTTAGTAACACTATCCTTCCAGATGAAAGACAGAAACATTTGAATCAATACTGATGGCACAAGGATTTTTGGGGGTAACGGACGCTCGTGGCGGCGGTGGAATGGAAACATTGTTATGTTCGCTTGAAGGAGGAGGTATAATTCAGTCATGTGATCGATTTTTTGGACACTAGTGAATCCCAATCCCATTTTGGGGAATCGTGGAGAAATGATTCATATTTGTTTCGCAAACTTTGGCTAAATTGTACGTTAGCTGTTTGACTCCCTATTATTTTTGACATTCCGCGAACTGGAGAATTTTCGCATTAAGAGAATGTATTTAGGATGTAAACTAAAATGCAAGAACCGTTCACTTTCAAACTTCCTTTTTAAAAAATGTTTTTATACGCTCAATTTTATATTTATAATTTTGTAGATTGCGAGTTTAATTAAAAAACGTGATGAAAGTACACAGCGCGGACTCTTTGAAATTCGGTATTTATGGCCTATGTTAATATTAATGGTTTGCGAAAGTTTGATGTCTTATTTCACATGCATACATATGCTCATATGCTTTTCGGCAAAAATCATATCAATTCTTACATAATTATTTTTAGCGCGATATTCGAACAATGTGAATCAGGCTACAAAACTAACCTTAATCTCCAACTACATACAGTAACACTTTGAGACAACAGCTGGCGGTCCATCCCTTGAAATGGCTGGCGGACGAATACATTGCGCAGAGCGATGCGGTCTTCGGCGATGCACAACTGCTTTACATTCTGTCAAAGCAATTGCTATTGGCCTGAATGATTTGCTAGAGTAAACAATGTAATGACATGGAAGTGCCTATTGGAGCAAAGTAATGTCAGAGATAATGAACATACACAGATACGCGTGTATGTATTAATGTATAAGTAATTATTGTAATAATTAATGTATAAAGTAGTACATGATTAACATTTGGTGGTTGATGATGGACAACCTCCTATGTGACGGAAGAAGGCGATTTTTACATTTTGGCATCAATGATTCAGAATCTGCTTATTCTTTAGTTTGATAAGAAACTTTGCAAAGAAAGCTAGAAATTGTGGTCTTAAAATAGAAAATAAAAACCCTCCTATATAACCTTTACAATTTATTGATGATAGAAAATCTCGTATGGACACATGGGAATCTTTCGTAAGGTGCTTTCCGAATCATATTATAATAAATAAATATTTAACACCAGTGTACTAGAATGCCAAAACTTGGCCAACTTCACACTGTTCACATCAAAAAGTATTTTTCCTTCCTCCTGTGAAATGTTATCAGACGCAAAGGATTCGCAAAGGAAACTACCAATCATAGTCTTCTACTGGGAAGAGTATGCATTGCTGCTAGTACGTATGTTGTATTGCTGCAGACAACGACTTATTTGAATGGAAGAACAAATGCAGTGGCAGCCCGGTGGCATCGATTGGCTTCGCGTAGTCCTCGCCGCGCTGCGCCACACGCGCTCTCTTCTTCCAAAGCCGCGGCGGCGGCGGGCGGCGGCGCGAGCAGGCAGGACACCGAGAGCGCATCGCCCTGCGCGTACACGCACGCAGTGGCGGGGGCGTGGACGGGGGCGGGGGCGGGGCGACGCGACGGCCGCATCGACCGACTGCAGTGGCCCAGGGGTGCGCGCCCCCGCACTCGCGCGCTTCCGCCGTCCCACAAACACAATGCGCGTCTGGCTAATCATCGAATCCGCCTGCACCCGCCCTCGCCCCCGCCCCCGCGACTCCATGCGAGGCGCCTGGGCTGGGACCTCCCTAGCGGCCGCCCAGTGCAGTGGAGGCCCCGCGAATCGCCTTTCTTTTTGCCTGCCCGCCCCCACATGCGCAGCCTTAGCCCTGCGGCGTCGTGGATAGCGGTTTTATTTCTGCTCGGCCAACTAGCTAGCTTGCGTTTGAACACCAACTCGGAGGCTCTCAGGCTGGGGAAGAATGTGTAAACATCGAGAATGCAGGAAGGGGAACACGACTTCCGTTTCATTTCACTAGTCTAAGATGCTTCGAAGATTAACAGATTAATTCCATTAAATAAAATGGTTTGTATGTTTATTTTCTCAAGTCATGCCTAAAGGGACAATATATATATATATATATATATATATATATATATATATATATATATATATATAATTAATAAAAATAATATTACCCAAAAATTACACTTGTCTCTATTCCTCGCAGCCTCATATGACACCAGTTTTTATTATCACCCATTTTGGCGGTAAAACATTGCCTCAACATTTTTTCATTTTAAGATTATTTTAAATTTAAGTTATTCGGTTTGAATGGGAAACTATCTGTGAAAATTCAAGGGATACCTCAGAAACGTGTTTTTTTCTTCTTCGATGTATATTAAAGTAAGTGATGCAAGATACAGAAGCAGAAATGTGCTTAGGAGAGAGGTAAATGAAAGTCCGTTTTTGTGAAAATGTATTGTCCTTAGCTATTCTGCTATTTTTTGCACAGAAACAAGTGTTGGTTTGTTTCACATGTATTTTGACTTTCGCCCAAAAAATTTGCATTTTCATTCGTTTAGGTTGTTGTGATGAATTGATATTTTGTTTTTAGTAGATCGTAGGTAAATTAGAATCACCAATTCATTAACTGGAAGACTGATTTGGTTTAGTTTCTAAGAGCACAACATCACTGGAGCCAAATAATATTTCCTCTTCTGCAATTTCCTATTTCTGCTTCCTCTTCTGCATCCAGTTTTCCTCTTCTGCAATTCATGAAGAATTTTAATTACGAAATCTCACACGTACGAATACAATCTTCAGTTTTAACTTATCAACTTCACCTTCCAAAATTGCATTACTATACAATGACACTCATGAAAAATATGTGAAAGAGCCGGGTAATCTCTCATCACACGATAAAACAATGAATTTAGGTTATCTTCCTCAAGGCAATGGACCCGTTTCTATGGTTGTCAAGGGGGTCACGCCGCTCCCCTTCAGCATGCGAAAGCTTTAAATCGTTTACGATCGTGTAGATTATAATCCGGTGCAGCGGCACCACAATTACTCCTAGAAGATAGTTACAAGCACCGCTGGAAAGGCATTTGGCTCATCTATCGCGACCGGTTCTTAACCAGTTTAATGACATCCAGACGCTCGGATTGAGTTTCAGACCAAGAGGTTCATTTCTTGATATATGAAGATCTTGACATTCATTTGTCTAATCTACAAACATTGTTCCATTCACGCACCATAGTGAATTACCGAGGCGACAGAATGAGTGAGAAGAACTTATCGAACTTATCGCTCCCTTGATGATTCCGTAGGGCGTCTTGCGATGTGCCCGTTATACGGATGGACGCTGCGGGAGAATTTATGTAATAATCGCAATCAATGCAGGGGAAACAAAATAGTTTCTGCTCCCCTCGCACCGATATTTTTTGTTGGAAGTGTACTATACTTTCCTTTCTCCCCCACTTTCGTTTATTTAAACGTCGCTGAGAACTCAATTTCAGATTACATTGAAGTGGCACATGCGTGCAAGTAGGTAGGCATATTTTAAGAATGTTGTAAATTGAGTTTGAAGAACACAAATCATCAAATGTTCTTTAAAAATGTCTATCAACGGTTTTATTTTAATATATTTCCATTTGTAGATTTCATCGGTCTAGATTTTTGAATTTTCCTGAGCGTGAAATTTATATTTTCAATTTTCTCTACTATTCACTTTCTAAGTTACATAATTACGTAATGGGTAACCTGTTACTTTTGAACCGAATATATTATGAGTAAAAATGGTTATTTTTCTAAACCACACCCTTCAACTTCTAAGAAAAAGGCGTATCTAAAATAAACTATCCAATGAAATATTTCTAGAAAAGTTACTAAAGTTATCTAGTACTAAGCATTAACATTTCTCCCCAGTTTTACAATTTACGGTTATATAACAAAATACAATTTCGCGGATGTTAATTCATAAATATCAATGAAGTTTTGAATTAAGTATTTTTTCTATTATTGTGATTGCTTTCTTTCGTATTATAGCATTGAGTCAATCTTTAAAAAAATACTTTAATAAATGATTATGTTGTATTCAGATGTGACAGAAACTCTGTAACAAATACATTTTTGAGAGGAGGTAGAGTCTTGATGGAGTCTTGGTGGTTCAGAGAAAATATTTTAGCAAATTGATAAGAATTATTGTGTGAACGCTGGATACTTAATTGATTTGATGAAAATTCCTAGATTTTCAATCACTTTAGGCTCAGTGAATTTTTCTTCAAAAAGGTCTCCTGAATTGTAAGAGTCATATTCTGAAGCGCCAACTAAGGTAATTGATTCAGTGATTTCAGTATTCCCGGGATTCAGCAATAATGATAAATGACGGGCAATAGGTTGTATTGCGGATTCAAGAAATGATGATTCAAAGATTTGCTAAAACTGTAGCAGAATGTACTGGCTACCGCATTTATACCAATTAAATGGAATTCCAGCAATTCGCTAGTAAATATTGTTGTTTCAAATAACCTTAACCTTTATGTAACTTTATCTGATGACCTATTGTTGAACTGTGATTGCTATTATCATACGTTTAATGTGTCTTCAAAAGTTAATTCTTTAGATGATTACGCTGACGAGAAATTTTAAAAAACGTGCGCGACCTAGGAATGATCGTCGCGAAGTTTTTTGAGCTGCTTAACTGGACAGAACTTTGTCAGTGAGCTTTCATGATTTGCTCTATGTAGCTTTGAATTAGTTGGAGTTTTACGTAGTTTTTTTTTTAAATTAAAAATCTCTTCTCCAAGGAAATAAAAGTACGCATGTATAAAGAATAAAAACTAGTGACCTTACAATACCACGTACTACGTTTTCGCTTTACCTCCACCTTTTGAAATTTTCGAAAACTCAGAAGTTAAAAGAGAATGAGAACTGTGCCATTTGCATCCTTTTTCGTCCTGCCCTTTGACTCGACCCCTTGACAGTCTGACAAGACCCGATACGGGCCATGGCCGACCAGCTATGGCCCAGCGGCAGCCAAGGGATAAGAGGTTCGTCTAGTTAGAACGAAGACATTCCTCTATCGAATGTACTAATTGTCATAACCTTAGGATGGGCTTTCTCATCGTCATACCGCAATAGATACTGGGACATTTGTAAGGAAAGCGCACTATTTTACCCCGATTAATTTTTCCCCGATCGGGAATCGAACCCGGGTTGCGCCGAGGAAAGCGAGCTCGCTAACCAAGAACTACCAAGGAAATCCTTTCTTCTACCCGTGAAAAAATTGAAGGAAAAATTTGGATCCATTTTTGAGGGAAAAATGAAAAACATTATCTTTATATAGAAATTACCGAAAGTTACCATTTGTTTCCAAAAAAGTGGTGCATGACCTTATTTGAAGAGATAATTTATTTAAACATATTTTAGAAATAATCTCTTTCATCAACATTGCTATTTTGTAATATTTTTTTTTTTCAAACATTCATTGCTTGCCGTAACCAGAACCGTTTTTATGCTGTTTTTTGCTACAAGAAATTAAAAAAAATGGAGTAATTATTGAGAAAATAATTACCAATTGCTTCTACAGTAAAACTTGTTCAGTGTGGAACGTGTATAATACGGAAATATGTGTACTGCGAACATAAATGACGGTCCTGCCAAACATAAATTCTACAGTATTACACTATACAATGCGGAATCTTGTCGAATTGCGGCGGCGATGGTGTAACGGTTAGCGTACTGGCCTGTTGTACCCAAGTTGGCGGGTTCAAACCCGATCGAAGCCGTGGATTTGTAAGGGCGAAAAAATCCTTCGTACGCCTTCCTTCGGAGGGGAAGTAAAGCCGGTTGTCCCATGTTCGTAGATTTACTTGCATGTAAAAGATCCTCAAGCCTAAATGACGCCTCTGAGCTAAATTCAAATCGCCTGTTTCTCGCCCAAGAAATACCTCCTTTCTCTCCTAGTTGGTGAAAGGAGCGTAGCGAAATTTGCGTGGTCAGACGGAAGAGCGGGCCTGATGGCCCGAGTCTCGCCACGTAAAATAAGGCAAATTCAATTCAATTCAATTCAATACGAAATACGAATACGGTCCCTTGAGATTCCGCTTTGAGAGTGTTTTACTGTACTTAAAAAGTACTTAAATTTTCGAAAAATTGTTAATAATCGTATTTGGAAATCTCTCCTTGAACAACAGATTTCATTAAGAACAATCAGTATAGTAGTTATAAGAAGAAACCGAAATAATTTTGAACTTTTGCAATCTTTGAGAATTCAGACATTTTAATGAGAATTAGACGTAGGCAATTTTTAAACGTCATTTACGCTAACCAAAAATAAAAATCAATGAAAACTAGTTATACTTCATCAGCACACACGTTCTCACATTTTTTTAAATTCGCAATTTTTGAGAATTCACTGGGTTCAACGGAAACCAGACCTGCGCCATACTTTTAGGTGCTCTTTGTTCTATCCGTAAAAAATATTGAAGGAAAAATGTGGAGCTGCTTTTGGGAACATTTAAGAGACAAGATACCTTTCAAGCACAAATTACGCAAAAACTACTCGTTTTTTCAAAAAATTGTGAATGGCATTCTTACAGATATGATATTTTAGAACAGATTTTGTTTAAGACAAAAATCTCTAACTTCTATTTTGTGATTTTGAAATATTAATTTTTTGTAATATTTCAGAACCACAGAGAGTTCCCAAGAAAAGTGACTAGCGCCATTTTTTTAAAACTTCCTTTACAAGGGGAAGAAATAAAGAGAAAATTAGAGCTGTTGCTGAGTAAAAAATAATTTTAAAAAATTAAAAATATCCTATATTTCACGCAAAATTATGCAAAAACTACTCAAATTTTCCAAAAAATGAATTTGTCCTTAATTCAATATCGGTATTTAAGAACTAATTTCATTGAGAAAAACTATCTTTAATATTGTAGTTGCAAAAGGACGTCAAAAATATTTGAATATTTGCAATTTTTGAAAAATTAGGGATTAAAACGAAAATGAAACCTGCACTATTCTCTTAACGGCTTTTTACTTTTTTCTAAGGAGAAAGTTTAAACAAAAAATATAGATTCATTTTTGAGAACATTGTGACGCTTTATATAAGGTACTTTTCAAAATCAAAATATCCGTTTCAAAATCTCAGAGCCGTGATGACCCACAAAACGGATTCTGACTACACAACGTGTAAAAAGAAGTAATTTACTACGAGTATAAAAAGAAAAAAAAATACTTAAGTGCAAAAAAGTAAAGCTGGATCAATTTTGTAGAGACATTTGAATATATTGTTGAAGCTTCATGTAAAGTGCATAAATGCATAAATATATGAAATTTTGAAATACGCGTGCAATTTGACGGGTGCGACCCGTTCTATATATATATATATATATATATATATATATATATATATATATATATATATATATATATATATATATATATATACACATATATATATATGCATTTTGCATTTTTGAAATATTTGATTCAATATAACGTTGTTGTGCAAGAGGGTCAGGAAATGTGCATCTTTTTCAACCTGCGAGGGCGTAGGAAACGTCGGGGACGCGGAAGGAATGGTCTATTGTCCTGAAAAGGCGCGAAGAGGCGCGAAAAACGGACACTGCTGTCTCATAACCCGGCAATTCAGCTACACGTGTTCTTGGAACTTTGAGTTTCAACAGAGTTTGGCGATACTCAAACGGCCATCAATGACGCCGCGATTAGGCGGATGAAACCGCATGTCGCCCCCGCCAATCGCGGGAAAATAAGCGGGGAGGGGCACGTGATCTGCGAAGCTGAGGAGCTAGCTGCAAGACACAAGTCATTCCGATAGAGAAAGCGACAGCGTGCAGAAGTGTTTTTTTCCGAGGTAGGGACGAGGATGAGTTTTTTTGACTTACAGGGGAACTAGTCTACGCGTTACCGCCACGGCGCCGCCCAAATGCAACTGACAACGGGCCGAGGCTCAATCACCGTTGCTGAGAGCCACGCCGTCGATGCTCGGAGCATGCGTTGCCAGCGACCGGAACGCCACCGCCTTCCTGATGGGCAAAGGGGTGAGACAAGGCGCAGTCGTCACCTGACGCGCCGCCACCGACCGCACCGCCTCAAGTACCAGGGCGAAGGGCCGCCCTCCCGTAACCGGCGTCGTGACCGCCGGCATGGGCGCCGCCCTGCTTCCGAGGATGAATTTAAGATAAGTTTGTTGTAAGATAGTTTTAAGGACTAATTATCACGGGTGGCTTCACCTTATGAATGGGGGAATATTAAATCCTCCTTTGAAAATACCATGTGTTTCAGTGCAGTATTAGAGCGAGAATAAGCCCTATCACGCATGCCTCTGTTTAAAGAGATAAACACGACTGAAACTAGCAGACTTGAGTTTGTTTAGATCGACCGAAAAATATCAATATTGGAGCAAAACATTTGAACGGTTTAAGGGTGGGCGTTGACCACAGGCAGAGAGACTGTTCAGAGCGTTCAGTCATTTTTTGATAGCTATTGCCAAACCACAGGTACCGTATCAGAGGCGTGATCGGTGATTAATATGCAGAAATGATTCGCTTTTATTTCACTAACGTTGGCTATGTTTAACGCAATCGCAATCAACCGATTGTATTGTCATTCCGAGTTCAATGCATAGTATTTTATTGTGGTGATAGAATATTAGTGAAGTTTTCTGAAACCATGTTCAAGATAATCATTTTTAAAAGTTAAAATTTTACGAGAATCGTATTCCGTTACAATTTGGGGAATTCACTACAGAAAAGAGAGGTTCAGCTATTAGGAATTGTGTTTGGCGGGCATCGTAAAGCGCGTTAAAAATAAATGATATTGTATTTTCAAGATACCATTTTATGATAGAATATTTAAAACTGAAGGAAGAAAGTATGGAGTTTGTATTTTTGGATGAAATATGGTTTTGTTCGAAAGCGAAGCAGAAATTCTACTAAAATATTTACGGTTGAAAAATATGAAATGCGACAAATGAGTGAATGAAGAAGCTATAATTGTCATGCGCTCAAATCTGTTATTTGTGAAAATTTAGTTATATAAGCATGGGTAATGACGTGCTTGTATCATGAATACTGCTTGTCCAGCTTGAAGCACCTGCAATGTGGTTTAATATTGTTTTATTTTGATTTGTCATTTTAGATGATTTTTTTAACAATCAATATTTTTGTTTTGCTTCTGGGTCATAACAACATAAGAGTAGAGAGTTCTGCTTGAGCTAAAGTAAACACGAAGGCAAAAGGCATTTTCTTACTTAGGGATGTTTCATTGAAGGCGTAGAATTATTATTTCCTTCAAAGTCAAAAAAAGAAGGTGAGTATTACGGAACTACCACAGCAGAGGTATTTCAGAAGTGCGTGACATTTGTGCCTCACACCATTTTCAGAAACATTCTTTATGTAATGAACAATGCAGCTGTTCATTCTGTGCTGGTGAATAATATTTTGGCACAATGGTTCTTTTAGGATTGAGAAAAAATCTCATTTATGGAATTCATTTCTTCCTTTCTAAAAATAACTGATTATAAAATTGGTAACGCAACTAAATAATTCTGTGGTTGTTTCACCGTCTATTTACATCACTAATAAGGGTGGAATATAACATGTTTTAAATTCATTTGTATTCAAGGATCTTATAATAAAATCAGTTACACGTTTTTAATTAGAACATAAAGTTTGCCAATATAATATTTTATATATGTTTAAAGAGAATATGAAAGAAACAAATGTTATCTTTTCAACATCTTAGCTACTTTCATAGTAAGGTGATAAAGTAACAATAGCTTATGCTAAATAGAAAAAAAATCTTAATTTCTTATAATTATTCAATATTTTTATTCCTTTGCACAAACCCCAGAAGACATCTTCACAAACCGAAGTGAACTATAGACACTTGTTTTTTGCTGGGGCGTATTCGCGGACCAATGTATTTTAAGATTTTACTACCTACTGGGTAATTGTATATCTGAATTGACTGACGTACTCCCTAACTTTGTGAACTAATTAAGCATCAATTACCACAAGACAATTGAGTTTTAATTATATTTAAATATATTTTACTTGTCATTAAGTTTGTATACATAATTTATAATGTAAAGGATGGTACTATTGTAAACGCACATGAATAATTAATTTATTGAAAAATACATACATTTGTACTTGATATTTAATCTTTGTACAATAATATATCTATTATTAACTAGTTGTGTCACTTCATATCAAGTCATTTGAAGCACATTAACTTACAAATACAATAGTGTTTATAAAAAAACTGGAAACGTGCATTTTAATGGCGAGAGAGTTCTTTTAAAAAAATTACATTTGTGTAATTTTTTTAAAAGCAAAAATATACTCCGGAAAGAACTTTTCGTCATACTAAAGAGTGCAATCAGCACTATCTTTTTGAAAAGTGTAAAGAAAAATTTGGAGCAGTTTTTGGGAAAATGACGACTGAGCGTTCTAATAATTCGGAATTGTGAACTCATTTTAGAAAAAAAAATTGGAGCCGTTTTTGAAAAAATCTTGTTTTTGTAATTTTTTAAAATTGCTCAAATTGCACGCAATATTGTGTGAAAAGTAGTAAAATTTAAAAAAAGTGCATAACCTTAAAGAAACAACTCTCCATGGAAAACAAATTATATTGAAAAAAAAATCTCTATCTTCAATTTTGAACTTGTAGGGAAAGACCGAAAAATATTCAAACTTTTGAATTTTCGAAAATTCATAGTTCACCTATACCACTTTTATAAGCGTATTTTAGTCTATTCGTACAAGAAATTTAAAGAAAAAAATAATATTTGAAGCTGTTTGTAATGTAAAGAACCTCGAAAAATTAATGACTGTTTTTCAAACTCGCAGAGCATCGACTCAGGGCAGATTGACATGCGTTTCCTACTCATGGGTGAGACACGTGTTGTGTACTTGTTGTGTTGATCACATACACCAGACAGAAGGATGGACATGCGGGCATACGAACGGACAGGCGGTGAGATAGACGGATCTGGGGATCCCCAAGAGGTGTATTTTCATTGAAATCTCGAAATCGATTTTCCGCATCATTACATAACATTCCTTATACTCCATATATAAGTATATTACTCCATATGTACGTACGTACACTGGAAAGTAAAACTTGTTTGAAAATATATTACAATAGAATATTAAGGAAGATAAATAGACAAATTATAGAAAAACCGTCAATATTATTCATTTGCATATACAACTCATTAATAGTCCCATGAATACTAGTTGAAGCGCGAAATCACACTTAGGCCGATGGCTTAAGTCGTCCAGAACAATGGGATAGGACGCTATCGAGACGTGTACTGGTGTGGAGTTGCAACGAGGTATGATCACGTCCGCTATTCCAAATCCACAGAATCTCGCAAACATACACAGAAATACCCTCGTGCACTATCCCTCCCTCCCTCCCTCCCTCTCTATCTCAACACCCTCTTGCCCCCTCTCACCACTCTTCCTTCCGTCTCTCTCCCGCCGCTACTGCGAGTGGAGGCTTCGGCACTTTCAGAAGCGGAGCGCTTCGTCCGCCTTTGCAGATTACGCTACTCATACCCGGCAACAAAGGAAAGATGCGGCATCGATAGCGTTATTTTTGAAATATTGTTTTATTGAAGCCGATGTTTTTTATCATTAATGCATTGTGCTCACTTTTTTCATCTTTCAAGTTTTTTTGTTTAATAAATGTATCATAATATTTAAAAACCTACCTGTAAATTGTTCTTATTTTTGACCTTGTTTAATCAGAAAAAATTGATAATGAATATAAACGGCCTTTGTAAAATTAATGCTTCCTCGCACGGGAATAATATTAGAGGTGGTTAAACCTATCTTAAATAAATGCTCAAAATCGTCGATGACTTCCGGATAATGTGTGTTAACTTCGATGTTTCTAGAGATCCATGTTTTGGTGACAATGTCACATACCTACTGTGAAGGTACTGAATTAAAAGAAAATAAAAATTGATAACCGGAAAATACACACTTCAATCACACGAATTTGCTCTTGTCAGGAATTGTATTAATTCCTTTTATATTTATGACGAATTTTGTTAGGCTGACAGATTTAGTTATTTTGAACATTGATATGGCGAAATAATAGATAGTTGTCTAATATTTTTTTTGCGTGCGACTTGTTTTATTTATCAAGGCTCAGGCTACTGGCGTTGATACACCCGAAATCGATACGAATTCTTCGTATCAAAAAAAGAGCAAACACAAAGCCCCGAAATTAATTAGGTGAAGATTGTATCCTGCAGTGGTTGAAAGTGAGTTGTCAAAAAGAAACAAAAACAATTGGATGTAAATAAAATGATACTCATGTTTTGCTAATATTCATTTGGATATTTATTTGTACAGTTGATGAATCTAATTGATGAGTCTTAATGATTTATGTATAAATGAAAACAATTTTAAGCTGTGAAAAGTGCAGAATGGCACCTGTTATAGTAATTGTTCTTTTGAAATTAACCACCAGTGTTTCTACGAGAATAAATGCTGTGTAGTTTCAATTACTGAGTTAAGGGAGAAAAAGAGCTGAAAATCCAACACACTAATAAATTACAGGTCCCGGAAAGCAAAAAGTAAAAGAACACGCATTCGTCAGTGAACATTCCTAAGTAAAGTACTGTTTGTCTGTAGAGAAACAAAAAGCTGTCTAGAGAGAAATATACACCCAAGAACATTTCTTTCGCACTGCCCGTTTGGCTGTATTTGGACCTCATTCACCTTGTGTGACTAGATGCGTTTAAGCAAATTCACGATCCCATTCTTCGTCGGAATGAACCTCCAGGTCTTCACCTCCCAATTTCCCTCTTTCCCCAAATACCTCAAATCGAGTCGAGCAAGCACCGCTCAATTCTGCCACGTTTAAACCACCCAAGAACACGGCGCAAGTGTTTTGATTAAATACTTGATCCATTTCGTAAACAGTTTTCAATAAAGTAGACGCCGAGGGTATTGAAGCGGGTTGGAACGAGGGACTAGAGCTGCAATAAACGTTTGGTTTCCCCTGAGCTCGGCGGCAATACGCTCGAATGCGTGTTAAGACATCCAGGGAGGGAAGAAAGAGGGCGAGAAAGGAGGAGAAAAGTCCTTCGCGGAGGGGGGCGGCCGCTGCGGTCGAGATGGCGCGGTGCGTGGTGTGGGAGAAGGGAGGCGGAGGGGAGAGGATGGGGAGGTCGGCTGCAGACCCGGAGGGGCAAGGCGAAGGCGATAGGCGCTCACGTTTGAAATCCCATATTTCATATCGGTGGCGGTAGCATCTGTGGAATATTGTCAGGGGTATTTTACGCAAGGGCTTTTTGTTCACGTACTAAGTGCATGTGATTTTAGAAATATGATATATGTGAAATCTCCATTATCACAGTATGCAATTAATGTTAATTCACCTAAAACTAATTCATGTAAATTATATTTTTCTACTTTTCATGCCATGTTATCATAACAACATGTACGCTAAGTAACTAAATCCTATAAATATTACTATTCCATTGATCCATTCTTTTCTCTTTTGTGATCAAGTATTAAAACATTAATTGTTTCAGTAAAAAAGTAGTTAAGTTAAAAAGTAGAAAAGTTAAATATATTCAGAAGATATAAAATAATAATTCAATAAATGTATATATGTACACGCGACTGCGTGTGAACGGGCTCAGGCCTACCGGCCACGTCCCTGCCTCGCGGCTATGGGTTAAGGGGGTATGTGTGGGTAGCACGTAGAAATCCTCACGCCGTATTTTGGTCTTCTCAACCTGAGAAATGAATTTTCTCATCGTCACACTGCAACATATACTGGGACAATCCAAGGAAACGCACACTATAGTCTTGGCTCGACCGGGAATCGAACCTGAGGCCGCGTAATGGAAAGCGAGCACGCTGATCAAGAAATTCAATAAATAGTCTATCAAATTATTTGATCACATCATCGTGTGATATTGGCCTTATATCCTAAATATATTTTTAAAAGACCCTCATTCATTTCTAACCAGAAATTAAACAACAATAATGTTTTAAATAATTCCATCCACGAAACGAATTCATTTTGCGGTCATTGTAGTAAACATTGAAGTACTTTGTTCTATATTTTTCTGATGATGGTAATGCATTTTTTAGACAAATATATTTCTCTCAGCGATTTTTGGCATTTTTTCTGGAGCAGTTAGTGGCTTGTGTGATAGTGGGGGTTATCCAAATAAAGTGTAATTGTTTTACTGAATATCATTTGAAAAGATACTGAAGTGTTTTTGATGAAGATAATAAGTTCTACAAGTTTTAATACAATGTGTTGTTTGTGAAGACATTGGTGAAATTTTTATTTGAGAATAGACAGTAAAGAAAATTATTGTGATAATATTGATAGGTTGAATCTAGTCTCTATAACATTACTGGCAACAGAAGAGACAGCAGCAGTGCCTGTAGTCGATTACCGAATAGTAGAACGAAGAATGGCTTCTCCAAATCGGCAATAGCGGAGGCGGGAGGAAGGCGGTAGGGGGCCGGTGGTGGCAGCAGGCGCGGCGGAGGCAGTAAAGGGTCGGCAGCGAGGGTGACTGCCCCAACGCAATAACGGCGAGTCATGCACAGCCAAGGTGATTTCCGCGGCTCGATATCACGAGATGAACTAATTTCGGAATAATTCAATTCAAATCTCTCATACCTCCGAATCCCTCATCACTCCCTTCCGGAGTAGCGAAACTGGATTTTTACCTCAATGAAGTCAATACCCTGAAATCTGAAGGCTTTGTTTGGAAACGCCTTTCGGGAGCTGAGAGTGGGAGAAACAGTGTAATAACTCGATGAGCAGGGAACACTGCCTCCGACGCAGCCAATAGACTCGGATGGCGCAGAGGTGGAGAGAAATTATACCCAAAAAACTCCTTCATTGCGCACAGCGAGCGAACGTTTGGCAGCATTGTTTGGAAAACCAATGAATTCGAGTTAATAGTCAGGTCGAATAATGAATATAGATTGAAAGAGTACAATGCTCAACATCGTGTATAATGTAATTTCTTTTGCGACATTCACAGCCAACTAATCTATCTTACCAATCAATTTTAACAAATTATAAACACAAAAATGTATCTCACGTCCAGATGACGAATATTGTACATTCACTTGACAAATATACTTATTCAAAGAAGAAAAGTGGCTTCTCAGGCAGGCGCAAAAGCAATTCGTAATCCACAGTCCGCTTGACGGCCTGTTGCCTCACACATGATTGTGTATAACTTTAGAACTTTGGGTCCCAAGGCCTTATCCCTCAAGCCGTAATAAACAAAATTAGACAATACATTTTTGATGGTTCGGATCTTCTGGGTATCTTCATTCCATCTTACGGGAGTGATCAGACTCGTGCGTTATTTTGATTTCTATTCATTTCACAAAGGGGGGGGGACTGGTCACCTCTTATGGCTGTTCACATTATCTCATTCTCTAATTTGTTGTTTACGTATTTATTTGTATTCAAGACGTAAATTGTATACCCAACGGCCCCCAGAAGGGGGAGGGGTATCTGAGAAATCTTGCTTTAGTCCCCAACCTCATTCCGTGCTCGACTACCGAACCAAACGGATCGCTCATATCATTGTTAACAGTGATAACCGTGTGAAGACAGTGCCGTCTAGTGAGTGCAACTCATTATGTACAATAGGAACTGCCCGGAACGGGGCAGCTCATCAATAATGCTCTAACAACACTAACAACCGTGAGTATCTTGTCTAACAACATTAACAACAGTGATTATCCCATCCCAGATGTAAACGTATCGATGCTGTACCAAGAAGCAACGGAGTGATGAAGTTACATAAATGGAATCTCAACAAAGGCAAACAACAATGGAACCTCAACCAAATAAATAGACCTCATTGAAACTGCAAAACCTGGACACAAGGTAACGCTACAGGCCAACATGCCGCAGGGCAAAATTTAAAGCGTTTCTCTGATGAAAACAACTCAAACAGGTACGTCGTTAGCAATTTTAGTGGAGAAGGGCTATGGTTTTTGTTTTTATTCAGTAAGTTATCATTTAAATGAAAATGGATATTTTCCAAAGGTAATATGGTGTGATCTGATTTTCAATTGAAACTAATATTATTATTATTAGACACCACTCCCACACCACACTCTTCCGTAGACAGCACATTGCACCCAGGCCATTACCCTCCTTCACCCTACAGCTGAGTACTTACGCCCATTGGCACGCCCGAGCTTGCACAGTCGTTTTACGGCTTCCATACAGCAGGTAAAAAACGGCTCAACTTGCATCTCATGTTTTCTGGTTCAACAATTTCACATGTTCAAATTTAATTTGATTCACTTTCTTGTAATATTAAATGATTTAACACCCCCTTTCTTTCTTCAAGTTCTTAAAAGTTTAATTTTATTTTCTAAAATTTTAAATTATTAGTAATTTATTTATTCGAATGTTTTTGAATCACGTTTTAATATGTTTTTTCTTGTTCTAGAAAACTGATAATGATGGCTACGCCATCGAAAACTGCTCTTGTAATAAACAATATTGTTGTCAATGACGTCTCATAATTATTTCATATAAATATTTTATTTCTGTTGCACGGAGGAATTAATTCTATTTATGTAGTGGAGGAACGGAACTTTTGTTTGAAATAAGCGATCCTAGTTGATCTACTGTCCCAGACCCTTTGATTCCTCTGTGTACAACAAACATAATATATAAAGTTCGTGATTTTATTGTGAATTTTCAAAACAGTTCAAAAATATTTCGCATTTAACTATTAGGAACAAGAGGATACCTAATGATTAATAATTATTCTTATAAAAGATATCAGTATATGGTCGAGAGTAATAGATTCTGAAAATCATTTCGGCTGATTATGAACGGTAAAAATGTAACATTATTTTTTAAATTGTTATTAAAAAATCTCTTCTAAGACATTTATCCAGAAATCAATTATCATTTCATTAAACTTGCAAATTAATCGCACGGGTCCTGCTAAGTAATAATTAGTTTAAAATACTCACAATACTACATTCCAGCCGATTTAATTATAGCTGATATCAGACGGAAGAGTAGGCTTGTAAGACCTGTCAATTGGGAGGAAGATAATTCTTAAAATAATCATTTTACCATACCTGCACATCCTGCAAATGACGCATGACGGGGAGTTTCCTTCCAAAGTAAATATTTAACCACTTGAACCATATTTATATTAACGTCTCATGTTTTACGTCAATAGCTTAACTCATTTCCTTTCGCCTTGAACAACTTACACGGCTAAGGTTTTTAGACGAAAACACATTTAAATAATACTGTTTTTTTGTTATTTAAGGCCGCATCTACTTCTAGTTCATTAGCGACCACTATTGCTTGTAACGGCATGATAACTGTAAGGATGACACGACATGATGATGATGATGGGGGTGAAAAGACGAACACAATTCAACCATGCCCGAGGCGGGACTCGAGCCCGCGATCCCTCAATCCGATATCACTACGGCACTACTGCCTTAGCGATCTCGTCCACCGGATCGGTCAAATAATTCTGTCTCCATCCTCGCAAGACATGATAAAAAGAAGAGGCGGTGTCACGAAGAAAACAACACCGTTATTCATTTTCAAAGCGTTATATTTCTATGCATGCAATTATCTACTAATACTTTTTTACTATAGATGTAGAAAATATGTTCTCCTCTAATTAAAATTACCAATGTTAATTTAATTATTTTTTCACAATAATTCTCTCTTGACTATATGAAAGTTTGAAAACATACTGTGACGTAGAGTAAAAGGAATAAATTCAAATAACAATAATATAAGAAGTATATTGAAAAGTTACAAACAAGTTACAATAATTTGTTAAAATTTAAACACTCCGGCAACCTTTCCCTCCCCAGTACCCTGCTTTACCGCAGAAAAAAGCTACGCGTGATGCGCGCTGTCGGACTTCCGTCCCGTGACAATCACTGTCACATGGCCTGTAACTTGAATTTGAATTAATGCCTTATTTTACGTGTCGAGACTCGGGCCATCAGACCTGCTCTTCCGTCTGACCACGCAAATTTTGCTACGCCCCTTTCACCAACTAGCAGAGGAAAGAGGTATTTCTTGGGCGAGAAACAGGCGATTTTGAATTTAGCGCAGAGGCGTCATTTAGGCTTGAGGATCTTTTACATTCAAGTAAATCTTCTAACATGGGACAGCCGGCTTTACTTCCTCTCCGAAGGAAGGCGTACGAAGGACTTTCTCGCCCTTAAAAATTCACAGCTTCGAGCGGGATTGAGCCCGCCACCTAGTGTACAGAAGTCCGGTACGCTAACCGTTACACCATCGCCGCCGCATTGTAACGAAAAGAAATGTAAGAAAACACAATGACCGTAAATTTTGATTTTGGAGGTGTCGCTCACGAATGTTTCACGCAAATGAAGTAGAATACTTTCATTCACATGTAGACTCGAATTGGTAATTTAATCTCTGCTTGTGCATAAAAATTATATAGGCAGGCCGCTCCCCGGGCACGCGTTGCGCCCGCCGCCGCCCTCCGCCGCGCTGGATGAACCCGTTTTCACTCCCCGCTCCCCGCCCATTCTTAAACGTATGCTAATCACTATCGACCCATCCAAACGCGCGTAAAAATGGCATAAATGCGAGGTTCTGGCTTGTGTTTATTCACGGAGCTCCTGGGAAAATTATTGAAACATTATGGAATACTTAACAACTAAATTTCAAATTTCCCCTTTGTAAATAAAACTCCATATGTTTATTCTAAGCAGAAAAAAACAAGTTCATTGGAATCTTTGACATGCGTTTCACACACATGTTTAAAAATGGAATTTAAAATAAACGAGTTTAAATACTAAGTCATCAAATGTCGGTTTAGTTTCGAACAAACATGTAAAAATTTAATTTAAGATAAACCAGTTTGGACAATAAATCGTGGAATGTGGGTTAAATTGAGCTTTAGAATAGAGGTTATTTGTAAGATGAAATAGGATATTACGGTGGTAAACAATATGGAGGGTATAAAAAAGTGATCTTCCTTTTTTATTCAATTACCTTTCCCAACTACAATTGCATTATCTAAATAAGGCGCGAAAAATACAACAGACCTGAACTTCGAGACCACTTTCAGCTGCCCAGCATTACGCAATGAAACAGGTAATTAAACACGGACGCCTCTGGTTAGCAAACGATCAGGAGCGCGCTTTGTCAAATGAACGTAATGCAAAACCCAAAACCGTAGTCCTCGCTGTTCATTCGCCGCCAGCGCCGCGTTGTCAACCGCTCGTAAAAGCTAACGACCGCACCGCGATCTCGGTGACCGCAGCGCCCCCCAGGCGCCGTGCCCTCTGCCCTGTGCCCGCCAGCACCGACTATCTCGATTCCATGCTGCGTGTGGAACTGAGACCGACAGGCATTGTTTGATTACAGAAGGAGAATTTTAAGGTGTTATGGATCAACATTGGAAAGGTGAGGTTTCCTCAGACTCAAATTTCAGTGTGTCGATACTTTTAATTTACCTTAACAATATAAATGTTAGATGTATATTTTGAGCCTTACCAAATGTTTTTTTCATATTGACTTAATAAAGCAGTAATGAAATATTCATTATTTTTCCTTCATTTTAAAAATTACTCCCATTAATAATAAATATTATAATCTATTTTACCAGTTACGATTCATTAACTACTGAATTAATGGTCGAGCAATGAAGTTAGACGTGAAGTTTTGAAGATTAGAAAAAAGCATTTACATGTGGGGATTCTGACACAAATTTACTACAATTTTTATAAAATATTCACATTAATAAAATTAAAGTAGTAATGCATTAATACAATACTCAGTATATTACATGCTTAGATAATCCTTCATTGAAATATTGCTGGAGGAAACTCATTTATTTTCGTCATGCGTGCAATAAAGAGTAGAAAGAGTAACAGTTTCTGAGTCTCAGAATCACAGGTACACGTACAATAGTACATGGTAGAAGTATAAGACCCTGGGGTTCTGTTGCATGTTAAAAAAATTATGAAATTGAGAGTGTAAGTTTTGTATGGAGGGGATGACAATCGTTAGTTGAGAAAATTATCAAATTATCAAATCATTATTGCTCTCTTATCCTTTTTCCTTCCCGTATCTTCCTTCTATCTACTTTTTTCTCTAATCTTCAATTTCTCCTCATTCCACCACAACAAAAATGTCTTTGCCTTGTGTAAACAGAACCCTCTTAAAGACTTTCATATTCTTTTCATAATATTCTGTGTGTACTTTTCCTTTTTCTGTTTTTTCTGTACCTTCATTTCCTTTGAATTTCTCCTCACCCGTCCCGTCCCGTCCCGTCCCGTCCCGTCCCGTTCCGTCCCGTCTCGTCTCGTCTCGCCTCGTCCCGTCTCGTCTCGTCTCGTCCCGCCCTGCCCCATCCCGCCCCTTTGCACTAACCTGCCATATTCAACTCACCGCTTTCTACCCACCCCGTTCCGCCCCTCCTCCCGTCCCCTCTCCTCTAATCATTTCCCCTCACGTCCCATCCCACCACTTTCTGTCCCCTCTTTTCCCCTCTTGTCTCATCCCTCACCTTCACTTCCCGTCCCTCCGCTTTCCGTCCCCTGCTTGCCGTCCCCCCCGTTTCCTCTCTTCCCCTCTTGTCCCTTCTCGTCCTCTCGTCCCTCCCGACGCGCCCCACTGCTCGGTCACGCCCTGCACCGAACCTCCCTGCTTCCCCCCTCAACACACAGCTACGCACTGTCACCTCAGCCACTATCAGCCCTTCCTCATCATGCCCTTTTTCGCTCCTTGCCGCGGTCCTCCCCTCTAGACCAGTATCTTCCCTTTCACCCCTTCCAATTCCTCTCATCTCTTCATCTCCCTTGCATGCCAGCTGACATTCCTGACGCCCCACTCTCCCGCTCCACCACAAGGAGCGCCGCCGAGAGATACGTGGCTAACGAGTCAGAGCTAGCGCTGAGGGCGCGGAAGGTGGAAGCGGTGAGGGACAAGAGCAGTGACGAGTGCTGAGGGAGAACAGGTGAGGACAGTAATGAATCGTAGCGCGCTGGCGATGATGCTAGTGTGGGCGCTGGGGAAGGGATGGAGAGCGGCAGTGACGGCGCTGAACGGCGACGGTGAGGAAGAACTTACCTATCACTTCAACAGAATAGGGAAGGGAAGTGCGGCAGTGGTGGTAGACATCGTAAATTGAGGAGGCAGTGGTGATCACACTACAATGGCTTGAAGTTGCGGCGATATTTTGAGTGGGAGTAGTGGGGGGTGGGGGCAGCGAAGGCAGTCTAGAACGTTGTGAAACTCATGGTAACAATTCGATTCGATTTATTTCGTTAAAACAACAACAGAAATAAGTAAAAACTATATGTGATGTATGAGAGAGAAGATCATCTTCTCATTTTCTCTGTAGCTCCAGAATCCCTTCCCAACATTTTAACTATAAATAATGGAAAGTTGAATAAAAGTCGAAAAAATAAAACAAAGTAAATAATAATATAAGTTAATAAAACAAAGCCGGCGATACTCTTCGACAGGAACGACGAAGGAAGCAATGATGGTGGCGGTGATACTGGGAGTGAAGTGGCGGGAGCGGGCAAGTCCCCCACCAATATCACGCGGTTGTAACATTTCAAGCGGGCCAGCGGACCATGACGTCGAACAAGGGGATCAAAGTGAGCCGGTCAGCGCCGGGTGGCGTGTGCAGATACAAGTTACTGCCGCTTAAATAGAAACACGGTTTTCGCCTTTTTATTCGGTTGCCTTGCCTGTAAGGAGGCCACTTACACTCACCTCATTCTCAAGTTCTTTTTGGTCGTATTAGTACGCGGAAGTCCCGATCGATCACCTTGTGACTCCCACGAAACTTGTTCTCTCTCTAGGTCCATCGCAACTATAAGATTGCACAACTAGATATGAAAAGTAGAGTAAATCAATTGAGAAGTAAAAAAAGAGATGAAATGAGAGTGAGATACAATTTTTCATAAACCTGACTTAAAATAGGAACCAAACGTTAGATCCAATTCATCTTTATATTTTCTTTCTTAGCGTTAATTTTCGCCAGCAGTGTGATTTTCTTTTCCTCTACATTAAACATCTAACATTTTGAAATTCGCTAAGTAAAATTCAGCCATCATTGTCAGTCTTCCAAATTTTATTTTTAAATTTAATTTAGCATCTTTTATTTTATTTGGTCTTATTATTTCTGTTTTCAGATGTTTGGCCTATCGAGTCTTCATTTTGTGTGTACACATACATAATTGTTTTTTTAAGAACACATGTCTTTATAATTACCGTTAATTACATATACCGTTTACAGTTTTTTAAATTATTTAATAGTTTTATATATTTATAATTCAAGAATATTGCATCCGGTTGTATTTTCACTCATTGCGTTTTACAGCTTTGCTGCTCTTGAAAAAGATAAATATGTAATTATTTTCCATATATATTCATTATGTTTGTGATAACTCTTTTTTGAACAACTTTAAAATTTTAATGAAGAAAAATGTTCTGGGAAAGTCAATTAAAACCAACATAAATCTGATAAATAATTCAACAGTTAAGGACAGAAAATGATATGCTAAATATTTCCAACCGTCTCGAAAGTTCTGATTAAAGTTGACGTAAAAACGCCCATAATTTTTTGCTTAGCCTCTGCTAGGACAAAACAATGATTTGTTTTCAGAAGAGTTTATTTTACATTTTACGACACTTACTATTTCTAATTGCGATACACTGACCATGCATTTCGTTATTTCAAGTCTTTAAGAAAGAAACAAGCAAATTCGCTTAGTAAGAATTCGCAAATTCGCAACACGCAAACTCGCTTCTAATAACGTCCATCAACAAAAATGTATTGTGCAAATTAGATTTTGTTATTAAAAATATTTCTTATAAAAATCTTGAAAATTAAAATTACAGATTTGTTTACCAGTGAGATGTTCATTCGTTTGACTTTCAGTTGGAAAAATGACATGTAATTCATTACGACTAAATTGATAAATTGTTTACTATAATGGGATGTTTGTGTATGAGGTTTTTATAACTTAAGAAATAATGGATTTTATCTCACTTGCTGAGTTTTCCAAAGTCGACATATATATGGAGTTAAAATGACTTCTGTAGAGGTAAATTGGTACATCTACTTCCATAGGTTTGCCTTGGGTTCCCCTTTTAAAACGAGATAATATAAGGCCGGGAAATAGCTGAAACTATAAGATATGAGGGGACAATTGAAATCAATAAATAGTTCGACCGATGCTCCCTTCGGTAAGAGAGGATTAAAACCAATACTACGAATAAAGAAAGCGTGTTCTGATTTGTTTGTAGGTGTTTATATGATCAGAAAAGAACAGTGTTGGAGGAATAAATGGGCACGTTGCCGAAGCGAGAGGCTACATTGCCGAAAGAAGAAGAATCTAAGAATGCAAATCCTACAAAGAACATTGATCTCCGAATCGCTGCTGATCTTTGACGACTGGTCACCGGTATTCGGAGCATATATATATATATATATATATATATATATATATATATATATATATATATATATATATATATATATATGTATATGTATATGTATAAATAAGTTCGCCTTATATTCAAATCACAAATTACACTAGAGGAGTCTGAAAAAAAAACAACTGGAAAGTATACGGAAAGGCAAAGTATCCTCTAGCCATACGAAGTAGTCTATCTCCTAAAAGTATAGTTTTCCTTCTTCGAGTGTACACACGACAAGCTTGCGGTCGAAGATCGACTTATTTCAGGTATTTTTAGAGCGGCCGCTGCTGTTCTCTCAGGCGACGCGCGTTGGGAGGGCGAAGGTGAGGCGTCGACCGCCGCCGGGATTTTGCACTGATTTGGGTTCAAAGTTGCACGCGAATTGTAATCAAACGAGCGGAATCGTTGAGAGAACAGAGCGAACAGAAATGTGTGCATTTCCTTCTCTTAGGGCCCCTTCCCACGGCGCGGCCACAGCGCACGTCGCAGCAGCGCGGCGCCTAGCAGAGCATTGGTTTGAATGGAGGCCTTCCTACGTGCAGCGGTTGGCGGCTGCTGCGGCAGCCGACGCCGAACTCCAGCTACGAGAAGCGGAGGAGGGGCCCCGCGCCACCTCTAGCAGAACACAGCTTTAAATGGTAGCGTTCCCACTGCGCCGCGGCCGCAGCGTTCTAACTGCTCTGGTCCCTTTGTTCGTCGTTGCCGGAGGGTCGGCGAAACCTACCCCTCCAGACCCCCACCTCCTTCCACGGCGGGCGGCGGTGCGGCCGTGGTTCCGGCGGTGGCTGCGTCGGAAGGGCTCTGCTCCTTGAAGGAAGCGCGCCGCGGCCGCGCCGTGGGAAGCCGCTGAACATTTAGGGTGACAACAAAGAAGGAAAAGCTCCTATCTGCACGGCATTCGAGTCAACTTCCGACGTTTTGTTATTGATTTATTGAAGTTTCACGCGGAGGGTTGAAGAAGGTAAAGGTTATGTCGCAGGTAGTCATGAATTCAGTAATATACTCAGAAAAGAAACATCAAAAACTGTTCAACTATGACAACAGGATTTTTTTCAGGTATGAGACGTACAGAATCCCTGTACTCACATTACCATACTGAATTATTTTCTTAACATTCATTGTTTAACGTAAAAATTTAGAATGTGAGGTCAACACCAGGTTAATTAGTTAGCAGAATTTTTTTTGACACAAGGGGTGCGTCCAATGGCGCCGCCGCACCTGTCTGCCCGTCGGCCTGTTCCGCTCGCCTGAGCTCGGTCCTTACAGCACAAAGAAACTGGGTTTTCTAAAACACTTTGCTTAATTTCCGACAACATCGTGGCAGACCGATTGCTTAATATGTAGTATTTCTAGATCGCAATTTTTCGCGACTGCGCCTCGGTAACAAGCTTACCGAACGGACCTAAAATTTACAGCTCTGGCAACCGGTAGATTTCTCGCCGCCTCGTCCAGGGGCTGCTTAACCCATACGGACTCGCCTGTATATTGATTAGGCATGACGTGCTTTGCGTTGATTAGATCTACGGTAGCACAGTATCGCGAGATGGTAATGCTCGTTCCGCAAACCGTGCCGACAAACGTGTGAGGAAGCAACAATTCCTGCGCACTGTCGTTAACCACGTGACACACTTTCTCGCTTTGTTAAGCTGAGGGCAATTATTTCTTTATGTGCCCGTTTTTTTACACAAATAGCACGTGCGTTCCTGCAGTTTTGTCGAATTCCGCATTCTATCTACTTTAGGCGCTCGATTTTAGAAAATGAAACGGCACGCTTTCGTTGGTTTCTTCCATTTGTTTCCCCCACAGCCTCCTTGTTATTAAATTGGAAAACTCTTTCTTGTACCCACTAGATCGATTGTTCTCGTAGGTCCAGACCTGCGTGCCAAATCTTGGGACTGGGCAACTTTGTCCCCAAACCATGTAAGAAAGTGGGCGCGTATGTCGCGGCACTTCCCGTTTCATCTGGGTCCGTAAGCAATCAGATCTAATAAATGCTCGTAAGTTTAACGTTTTAACCCTGAAATCTCATTTTTTTTTTGCAAATAAATTCGTTAATTCGCGAGCAAAACATCCAAGTATTTTTGCTCCTTTTGCGTGACTGCAAAACATCTGACACACTTTTCGGGCGTGAATTTATACATGTCTAGTAACTGAGTTTTGATCTGGTCATATCCTGCTCTGGTGAATCTGATCCTACAACTAACCAAGTATTGATTTCATTGGAGCAGTCCCATTAATTGACTGACCCTTCGACTGGCGCAATGTCGAGCTGACGAGCATGGCTTCAAAACGCTTAAAATAAGGTAATATCTCACTTCGCGCTTTAAATCTATCCATAACCTGATTGATTACGGATTTTACTTTTGTTGCGAATCTCTACTACACAAAGATTCGCGCGAGTATCCTGAATTCGCTAACTTCAGCTTTTGAGTTTCGTAAATGCCGTTCTCGCTCCTTTTCCTCTCGATTTCGCGCTGCCGTTCTTTTCCTTCGATATCGGCGCTGTCCCGTTCTCGCTCTTTTTCCTCGAATTCGGCTCGCTGCCGTTCTCGCTCTTCGATTCGCTGATTCAGCGACAGTTTTCTTCACCTGATCGGCGAGTTGCTTAACAAAATCTTCATCGTACTGCTCGCTTCCCGTGATTATATCCTTTACCTTACAACTGTTTCGTTCCCTTCCAAAGTTTCCCCATCTCCATCGCGACCCTCACAAGTACCTCTTCGATACCCCGCTAGAAAAGACATTGTTGATTGAATTGATCACCGACTGGTATAAAAAAACACACTTACGTTCTGTTGACCTCGGTGTCGCGTGCGCGCTTCCTGGATCGGTTCCTTTCGTCCTTCCTCTCGTTGCCGATCCGGATGTCTTTCTTCCAGTTCCAGTACATGTACCAGTACCATACACTAGCACTAGTTCAGTTCCAGTTCCAATTAAGAAAAAAAAGTTTCCGAGTCGAGACTGTACCGCCCGAAACTTCCGTACCGAATTACCGCACAATTCGTTTTACGTGTTGTGCACGTCACTGCCGACGCCACGTGAATACGAGCGAGTGCACCAACACTTCGATGCACAACGCTTACTTTCAGTTTTGCCAGCGCGCACCAATACTCAGGGCGCGCACTGCCCGTTCCCCCGCGACTGCTACAGCTACTTCCGCGTTCTAACTGCCGTTGTTTACTAGTGAACTGCTGCCACCATGTGGGCTTGTAAAACGACCTGCCACCAACTTAGAAAAACTTGTGGGTACACTTTACTACCGCCGTACCAATTAAGAAAAAATTTGGTGAGTACATTACTACCCTCGTGGGCTCCGTAAAAACCGCTGCCACCATATAAAAAAAAATTGGTGGTATACTTACTACCCCGTGGGTTTCGTAAAAACCGCTGCACCAATTAAGAAAAAAAAGGTTCGAGTCTGTGACGTAGTGAAATAAGAAATACATTTCAATAACAAAAAGAAAAATAATATATTAAAGATTATGTACAATTACAATGAATTGCTAACATTAACACTCCGCAACCTTTCCTTTCAGAACACTGTTTTACCGCAGAAAATACAAGCCACGCGTGATGCACGCTGTCGGACCTCGGTCCCGTGACAATTACCGTCACATGGCCTGACGCCAAAATTTAACCCGGTCGTGGCGACCGTGTGCCTACAGCACGCGAGATTGTCCTGGCCCTTACTCTCCGGACATCTCGCCCACACTCCTACACTCCTTGTACACACGTACAAGCTCCCCAATGCAAACTGAATGAGAACGCGGGCGCAGATGGCGCGCGTTAAATAGTTGAGGCTGACACCCCCACCACTGTTTCATAGATAGGCTCGCCGGCTGGCGCGAGGCTCGCGGCCAGCCTTGGTTTACGCCCCCACACCAGGATTCTCAGGGTTGGCTGCCTGCTTCCATAAACAGGCTCGCAGGCTTGCATTCTCGGAGTTTACAGCCTACGGTATTTTTGCTTGCGTTCTACCTGAGTCACCCGCCAGAGCGCAAACTCTCGGAAGTTCAGGTCAACACCCTTCCTCCCTCGCACGTACTTTCACACGACTAACGCTTCGCCCTCTGTGTTTAACTGACGCCACAGACCCTCCCCATAGCTCGGGGGTAGAATTTTTTTTTTCGCAGCAAAATGTGCACAGGAAAGAAT
>BOPP01000008.1:32766-91082 GCA_017312745.1 Gryllus bimaculatus | reverse complement strand
AGCGATTATGCTACAAGTTACAATGAATTGCTAACATTAAACACTCCGCAACTTTTCCTTTCAGAACACTGCTTTACCGCAGAAAATACAAGCCACGCTGATGCCGCTGTCGGACCTCGGTCCCGTACAATTACCGTCACATGCCTACGCCAAAATTTAACCCGGTCGTGGCGACCGTGTGCCTTACAGCACGCGAGATTGTCTGGCCCTTACTCTCCGACATCTCGCCCACACTCTCACACTCCTTGTACACACGTACAAGCTCCCCAATGCAAAACTGAATTGAGAACGCGGGCGCAGATGGCGCCGCGTTAAATAGTTAGGCTGAACACCCCCACCACTGTTTCATAGATTAGCTCGCCGGCTGGCGCGAGCTCGCGGCCAGCCTTGGTTTACGCCCCCACACCAGATTCTCAGGTTGGCTGCCTGCTTCCATAAACGAGGCTCGCAGGCTTGCCATTCTCGGATTTACGCCTACGTATTTTTGCCTCTGGTTCTTACTGAGTCACCCGCCAGAGCGCAAACTTCGCGGAAGTTTCAGGCTCAACCCCTTCCTCCCCGCAGCGTACTTTCACCACCTAACGGCTCTGGCCCTCGTGTTAACGACGCCACAGACCTCCCATCTCGGGGGTAGAATTTTTTTTCGCAGCAAAAGTGCACAGGAAAAAAATTCTGCTAACTAATTAACCTGGGTGTTGACCTCACATTCTAAATTTTTACGTTAAACAATCAGAAAAAAGTACAAAAACCTGAAAAACCTGTCTAAATTACAAAATATAAATCTATGGGCTGTGCCTCTCTTCCTAGCTATGTTGCCATTTACCTGAATTACTATACAATGTGAACAGACCACAATGTTCTTGACATACAAACTGAAAAAATCTTGAGATTACATAATAGAATACCCTTTATTATACAAATTAGGTAGTACCAGATGAGCTCTTGTAAGTACCAAAGTTAGTTCTGAAAAATAAAGTACTGAATAATTCTGCTATATACAATGTACAAAATCTGGACATACATCATGTGCCGCATTGACTAGATTTACTGCGCATGTATGCATCTACATATGAAAACAATAATCACATAAACAAATGATGGAATACCCTTGAATTTACAATTTTTTACTCAATTTTTCACCGACATTATAGCAGGTGTTACAGTACAGTGCTGAGGTTCTCTACAACCTGTCAGGAGAATCAATTCATTCGTCGTACATGCGACTAAGCGATCGGCAGTTTCACATTATCAGAAACCTTTTTTTGTGTGATGATTCTTAAGTCAAGATGCTGAAATTAATAAAGGGACCAGCTTAATAAATCTGGGATTTTTGCCCGCCGTGTTTACGTAAACCAAACTAGGGATTGTGGTCACTCTTTCAATTTTGAACATCGGGCTTTGCCGTCGAGATATGAATTGAGTTAATCTAACCACCAATAATTAGACCAAACATCTCGCTTCTGTAGTCCATAAATTGGATTCAGCCTCATTAATGACGACTCCAAAAAGACTACCGGTTGTTCTATACCTTTCGTCATTGATTTGATAAAAATTCTACACCTTTAGCTCTCCTCGATGCATCATAGCCTGAATTCTGTAGTTCCTGACATTTTTTAATAAAGTGCCGCATATCTTACAAGGCATTGATAATGGCTCGGTGTTTGCCAAAAGCAACCTAATGAGCAATCCGATACGTGCGCAAATACAGGTCACGAACGCCGAATCCTCTGCGCCCTACCGTAAAACACTATGCCAAAAGCACTTACTGAGATCTAATTCACGTAATGATATTTACGTGCTGCAACCTTGTTCAATACGTTCTTTTCCGATTTGGCAAAGGAAAAACTCAGTTTTTGATTCTAACTAATCTAATGCATTGAATCTTTTTCGGCGAATTCCGCCATCAGTGTAACTTGTGAAACAAGTTCCTTCAATCTTTAATATATTATTTTTCTTTTGTTATTGAAATTTATTTCTTATTTCACTACGTCACAATATACGGAAAGATATTCGTAGTATTGGGAAAGTTATGTAATGCTTCCCAAAATCAGTTTCGATATTTCAATAGAAATACACGTTTTGGGGGCCCTGATACAAAAAGGAGTTTTTTTTACTTTCGTACGTACGTATATCGTATCGTATCGTACGTATTTATTACCTATTCTTTCGTACGTATTGCGACTGTCACGTCGTGCCTCTTCCAAAAAAGAGTAAATCTCTTCCAAAGAATTGTAACAAATTACAATTATTTCTTTACATCTCTTACGTATTTAACAACGTATTTTAAAATAATTTTAAAATAACATACTTTCCGGCACGGCAGCACTAGCGGCAGCACTAGCGGTAGCGGCGGTAGCACTAAAAATATATATTGGGTCGTTCCCCTGTGTAGAGGATTGGGAAGAACGAAATTTCTCATTATCTTGTTGGTAATGGAAGGGGAAGTTATCTTTACTTATCTACAAACCAAGAAGAGACGTAGACATTATTCAAGTTTATATTCAGTACCGTGCTCAGTGGAACTGTTTGTTTATTCGGCGGCGTTAATCTGCGCCGACGCCACTTTCCTCTGTGACGCTGCCGATAAAACTATTACACCAAAACAAAAAGCCTTTTATTGCAATAACAAAACAGTCAACATTCACGCTTAATAACAATATATTTACACCATTCCCATTCATACCGTGCACGTCATAGTTTTGATGACCATCTACGTTGTTTCAAGGTTTACTAAATTTACTACAATACTTGGCCTTCTTATACTTGTGCTCCGAACGTGCGGGTGAAACGATCTGCCGAATGTCCACTTCCTGAATGCGATAGCGTTGCCGTCGGCGCGCGAGTCCGTTTCATTCACCATTTCCCCATAAAGTTCCATCTGCTGGGCACACTTTCCATATTTCCACACAACATATGCGTTTGAACCTACTAAATGCCGTATTTCAGGCTCCCAACTATCTAATTATTACAGTCAGCACAAGCTCCAAATACACCATCTCTCTGATAAAAAGTCACTCTTCCAAAAACACGAAAACTTGCCAGCTCATGCTAGCACATGTTGTCGGCTCGGAACCTATCATCCCTCTCTGTTCTTCTCAATCAGTCTAGTCTTTCGAGTGTTTTATCAACAAAACAACAACACTCACTTTTCTCTGTCACCGAGGTATTTTGGAACATTTTATATTTTCGTCAAATTTATGCTGACTTGGCACTTTTCGAGGTTCTGAAAATTTTGCTTTTGAATTCGCCACGTTCTCCAAAGTTCATCCCCCTTCTGGTTTACCTGCTTTGGCGAAATTCCAATTTGTTTTGAAAACTACTTTCATCAGTTGCATATTTTCAGTTGTTCTTCCGTGTAAGTACCTTTCTGCCTCTTAAGGTTTTTCTTCTAATTTTTTGTACCCCCTTTCGAATTGCTTCCGGATGATTCTTAAAATTGGTTATTTTCTTAATGCTCTAGATGCAAATGTTTATTTGCCAAAGTTTATTGGACTCAGGTCCTGAGTACGGTTACTGTGACTTCGTCGGGTAAGAGTGAAACACAGATACGGAGTTGTTCTGTACAGATTTATTTACAAGTTTCCCTATACAATATTTACACTCCTGAGAAACTAGCGCTGTACTCCCAGCACTGCACATCTCTGAAGCATATCCGCCTCAGCCTTTCACAGACCCCAGCGGATAACTTAGCGCCGCACCTGGTCTCTCGTCCCGTGGCGAACTGCCATTATCGCAGCCGAAACTAGCAATAACCCCTGGCGGGTGAAAAATGCCTTCCGCACCGCGATTCGGTTCAAACTCGAATGACCACGGCTGGTCACTCCCCAGCCGCCCCGCGAGGAAACACAAACCTCCTATGCCGGCGGCATCATCTCATTACCGAACCCTGGGCCTGGTTGCAATTTGGAACCCAGCTGCCCGGGGCTATTCTCACCCATCATCTCCCTGAGCGCCAGTTGACACCCGCGATCCGAGATACGCCCACTCCGGACCCTCAGGGTGGCCCCGGCTCTTGTGGCCGTCCACTTGCCTCCAAAGGACTGCCCCCGCCCCCTGGCTAGCCTCCAGACATGTGGAGTCCAGCTGGCACATTGGTATGACGTTACAATAGGGAGTACTCTCACTGCGTTAATACGTACATTGCCAGCAATTCGTAAACACAAGGAGTTACAAATGAACGCTTAAGTGAGTTAATTGCTTAAAATGACATCTAATGAAGATATTAAAAACCTCAAATATTTTCTGGAAAAATGTTTCAAACTTCGAATTTACATGAGCGCTTAAACGCCATTTTCATAAAAACGGCTCCAAATCTTTCAAATAAAATTGCCATTAGGACAAGGCTTTACTATTATTTAATATTCTTAAAATAATATTTCCATTTAAATGTTCCGTTTATTGACCCAGTCCTTTTATCAACTTCGCGGGACTGTCTGACACGTCTGAACCGTGGGAACTTCCTTTTTTTCTCGAAAAACGTCGTATTTAACACTTAAATGGTTTGGAAAAACACTTACATGTTTTTTGTAGCAATGCAACCAACAACCTTGTCTGCATTTAGTATAATCCATTCTAATCATAGATTCATTATATCTAATATATTGATAATCTTCACACTATCAATTTTCTATTACTGATTACGCCAAGGATTGTTCTGGACCTGTCATAGGCTGCTATAGTATATCGGGTCGCGAACAGGTCTAGAATGCAAAGATCCTGCCAACCTTGATATGTACAAAGCAGATAATAACATCAATCGTTTCTGTACCTTGCTGTTTCGTAGGTATTTATTAGTCTTTGAAGAGAGATAAAATTGACTTCATATAGGCACGCCACCATACACCAGCACCAAGGACTAATGATGGGTATATTTAGTATACTTATTGAATCGTTTACGTAAATGGTAAGCAATGAAATTAAAACTAAATAACTTCCTGATCTTCAAATGCTGGTGCGAGTGCTTTTATTTGTCCGGGTGTTGCCGGATCAAAGGCTCTGATACCACCGTTTTGGCATCACAGGGGCAGACCGCCCCTGACAAACACCACGATAAGATGGTCGAAACATTGACATCAACGTCTTCGACGCGGCGTGTTTTGATGGCTGTCGATCTACCTTTTCGAAAGCCATATTGCATGTTCGACAGACCGGGTTTCCTCTAGCTATGTCTGTAGTATTTTCAGTATCAGGCCCTCGAATGCCTGTCCTATCGTGCCTAGTAGACAGATTGGTCTGTAAGATGTGGGCTCGTGTTGTGGTTTGCTGCCTTTTAAGAAGAAAGTTTTTACTCTTTCCATACACTCGGGAAAACGTTTTCCTTCAAGCATCTATTATATGCTTTCAGAAGAAGTTGGGGGTGGACCTTTGCCACTGTCTACAGAATTTCGTTGTGTATCCCGTCGAGTCCTGGGGCCTTTTTTTCTTAAGGGTACTGCATACTTTCTGTAGTTCTTCTAGGGAAAACATTTGGTCTTCTGTAATTTTCCAGTGCAGGAATTTTTCTGTCGAATACTTCTGATGCGATGGAAACAAATTCTTTATGATTTGGATTACCCATGTAGGGTCATCCAATCCTGGAGTTTCCCGTCCGCAGTTTAGTTTTGTTGTGACAATGTGGTACGGTATGGCCCATGGGTCGTGGTCTATTTCCACTAATAGGTCCGTCCAGTAGTGGTTTCTACTATTACTGATAGCGTGTGTTACAAAAACGCTCATTTTACTACATAGCGTCTAACGCTCACGCACATGGGCCGAGCGACGTTGCCGAAGTTCCCGCTCTCCCTGACAGAAGGCATGGAAAGATCTGTCTACCGGTGGAAGTCGAAATGGAGTCCGCGCGCGCTCTCCCCATTTTGCAAACATAATTTCAGAGAATAGTCCTCATAATCGGTTGTGTTGTCGTGATCAGCGATACTGTCGAACAACTCAAATTCAACCTACTTGCACACCTTTACAAGTGTTATATGTGGTGAAGGCGAGGACCATAATCAAGCCAATAGTGATTCTAGTCAACCGTTGCGGCGCCAAAGGAACAAGCTGCAGATTCAACGTGGAAGGCGGCAAAACGGTTCCGTATCTAAATTTAAGCTCATTAATTTAAACCCATTGTTACCAAATTTAGCAAAGCTAACTTTTGCACTCAATGTTATTTATGTATAAAATAGTTTTATTAGATTATGTAATAAAAATTTGTTTACAAACTTTTCAAAACACATGCTCATACATTAATTGTAATTATTCATTTTATTCCCGTTCATAACCATTCATTCAAATAAGGTGAATATGAAGTGCACAAAGAAGCTGCCAGAGTAACAAATATCATTGGGCCTCAGATTCATCAGCGTGTTTCTGCATTGTCGAAGAGCCTCTCTTAGTGTTCTGATCCTTTGGAACGCGTGTATTGACGTCTCATGTTTTGAAATTTTTCTCTCATTTCTGAGATTTTGTCCATCCACTAGTACATCAGTTTCCGAGAGATTGGCTTTCGACCTCTTTGGCATAGATCGGTTACAAGCCTCCTTTACTGTATTAATCGTTATACCCAGTAGTTTGTTTCCTGAGCCTTCTGTCCAATTAAATTCGTACAGTGTCGCTTGTCCTTTAGGAAATCTTCTAGAGCTTTTTGGTCTAGTTTGTTCATATTCCATGAGGGTTTCAGCTTCTTTCTCCGTACTTTAATTCTCTGCGTTTTATTTTGTATGCCGAACTCTCTCTCTCTCTCTTTCTCTCTCTCTCTATATATATAATATTTATATTATATATATATATATATATATATATATATATATATATATTTATTATCACTGAGAGTGACGCCTTCCAGTACCGGCCAGTTGTGTTTTTGATCCGCGGTTTTTCCTTGAGGACTGGGTCAGGTCCATGACTGGTCTCGAGTTGTATCTCTCGTAGGTTGCTACTCCCGTGTTGTTCAACACCATAAGGTTTCCCCTAGCTGCCATGATTGTGACAAGAGACTCTCTTCTGTCGCGTCTTGGTGACTCCCACTCCGAGGATTTCGCGTTGAAGGCCCCGGCTATTTAGACGTCTCCTGTAGCAGCACGCATGTTTCTTCGACGTTTTCGCGACGACGAGAGCTGATTTACCAAACGGGTCCTTCTACCATGTCCCTGAGACTGGCTCCCTGTATTGTTCTGATATGGCAATATCTATTTTTTTTCTTGTACAGTTTGCAGGAGAAGGTCTTGTGCCTGCCTGCATTTCCCAAGGTGTATTTGCAGGAGTTTTAGCTGCATTGCCTCTTTTATTTAGTTAGCGCGTTACGGAACGACGTACAATATTTTCTGCCCGGACGATGTTGGTGGTTCGAATTGTTGTCCTTGCAGGATAAGCAGTCTCCGTGGCACAATCTTTTCTTTGATGGTCTCCTTCTCCACAGTTCCAGCAGAGATTTCTCCTGTCGAGGCCGTTGCATCGTTTAGCGATGTGGTCATATGCGTGACACCTGTAGCATCTGATCACTTCCTTCCGTACAGTGACACTGCAGTAGACCATATCTATTGCTGCTTTCTGCTTTTGTAGAAGAACTGCGGCCAAGGTATTAGACTATTGCCAACTGTAAGCGGGCGTACCCTTTCCTTAAGTAGCAGGCCATCTCCAGATCTGGTGCTCCTGTTTCTTTTCGGATGGCTTCCCTCACGACATCTCCTGGGGAAAACTCGATGTGTCTAATGATCTATCTATCTATCTATCTATCTATCTATCTATCTACCTATCTATCTATCTATCTATCTATATCTACCTACACTGGGTTTTTATCTAGCCTTTCACGAGAAAAATGACATGTCTTAAATATTATCATCAGTCCGGTTTGAGCCGCTGAGGCGAACACTTCGTGTTGAGGCACCTCTTATTTTCAGACGTCGCTCAGAGGGTAGTTCGTTCTTATCGCAGAGTGCGAAGGTAAGACCCCGGGCAGTCGGTGCCGTGTCGAAAGTGCAAAAGTGTACCTATAAACGTTTGTTCAGATTTGTAGTGAAAGTGAAATAGAATTAGAACCCCATGTTAAACGGCGATGTCCCCTAGGGGGACATATCTCTAGGTCAGTGCAAATATTAAACAATGAAAATGCAGAAGAAATGTATATAGACCCAAACAGTGCTCTCGCAGCTATGGAGGACCAATTCGCAAAACTTCACCAAAAATACGAGCAACTACTACAACATGAAGTATCGCAAAATCAGCTTCAGGAGCATATACAGCAAATCCAAATGCTACAGTACCAAATCCAGCAACGTGAGCTTCAAGACCAAGGTGAGAGAATAATCGAGCCAGCTGTTCACACCCCTGCGCAAAACAGAAAGGTGCTTTGCTCCCGGACAACGAAAACAAAAAACGAAAGCTTTCGGATAACAAAAATACAAAGACAAGTGATACCAACAGCAACTCAATAGAATATAATATGCCTACTCACTCAATGTTCACTCTGCTCGGTGAAGAAGAAGATGATGAAACAGAAAAGTCAGTTGGTACGAAAGAGAACAATATTAAAATTCCTCCAATATTCATTCATATGGCTAGCACCGAGTATTTAACCCTACTACAGCACTTAAATTCATCTACAATAAATGACTTTCTAACTTAACAAAATGGCGAGTACATTAAAGTGAATTTCAGTGAAATCAATAACTTCAGAAAATTTAGAAAATACTATGAAGAAAACAACATCGAATTTCACACTATCGAGATCCAAGTAGTAAAATGTTATCTATTGTAATAAAAGACATCCTGACATGTTACACCGAACAAGATATTATACAAGAACTGAAAAGACTGTAATATTCTGTAACTAAAATGTGCAGATTTTACAGTAAAGCCAGAAAATGTATGCAAATAGTAGCAGTAGATATTGTTGACAATCCCAAATCCAAAAATATATTTAACTAAGTCAAACGAATGTATAGTGTAATACGAATGCAACTTGGAAACAAACCAAACCAGCCTATTCAATGGAAGCGCTGTCAGTGATTTGGTCATACTCCGGCAAATTTCAAGGTGCGTGAAGTGTCTCAAAAGTCATCACTATTATCAATGTAATAAACATCAAAATACCGCCCCTAAATGTGTTAATGGCAAAGGCAATCCTACTGCCAATTACAGAGGGTGCCCAGAATTTAAGACGTTTTCCAAACCCTATCAAGGACAATCCCAAGGATCTTTAACAGGCATTCAAAATAATCGATACATTAATGTTTCCTCGCCTAGACCACCACTATCTTTCCCTTCTCCTCCAGTAACATTTTCATTTATCAGAAAACCTCCTTCCCACTTCTTCCCCTTCACTCAACGAACTTTCCACCACTGCGCCCCCATTATAATTCCGCATGGAACAATATTTAACCTAATAACATTCCTGATGTAAATAATTTAATTTCAAATATAATATCCAAAATAATCTTTTAATTAATACCTCAATTCCAAAATATGATTATAAATGCTTCCTAATTAGTATAATGGATCCAAATAAAATACATGCTCTTAGCCTACTTAACTTCAATGCAAGTGGAATAAAGAGACAAGAAAATTCCTTCCGGCATTTCTTAAACGAGCATAAAATAAGAATAGCATATTTAACAGAAACTCATCTCATACCAGGCGAATGTTTTTCACCACCCAAATTCAAAATTTATCATAATGGTTGGATTTCAACAAATGCTTCAGGTGGAGTAGTAATCATAGTTCGAAAAGATAGCAATAGCAATTAACATTATTTACAATAAAACGGAAGTAGTTATCATTGCAGCATATAAACCACCCAACAAAGATTTTCCAACAATATGGCAAAATCTTTTTTCAATATCCCCAATTTATACTGACGGGTGAATTAAATAGCAAAAATAGAGCCTGGGTCTGCAATGTGATTACACATCAAGGTGCCAAACTGTTTAATCTCATTAACGCAAGCGGTCACAACATTAGTATTCATGCCTCTATAGAACCCATCTTCTACCCAACAGATCCAAACAAGAGAGCAGACATTCTAGATATAATCATTACAAAAGGTATAACCTCACCGATCTATCAGAAAGTAGTACCAGGTTTAGATTCTGACCATTCTCCCATTCTCATATCGGTGGGTTCTCCGACACACTCTTTAGAGAAAATACCGAAAGAAATCAATGGTAAAATTAACTGGAATAATTTTCGTGACTTGAAAACTAGCAGTTTAACGTTCCCATGTAACATGATCTCAACTGAAGACATAGATATTGAATTAAAGAAACTCACTAACTGTATACAACAGTCATTAAAATACGCGCATATACCTTTCTAACAGATAAACAGAAAGTCAAAAACGACCCTGCCAGAAGAACTTCTTGACCTAATTAGAAAGAAAAGAAAAAAGCGATGATTTGGCAATCCAATAGAAATACAAACATTAAACATGAACTAAATCACATCTCAAAAATGGTCAAACAAAAAGGAGACGAAGTCATATTTTCAAACTTTCATAGATTTCTAAGCCAAGTTCACCCAAATATCAGATCACTATGGAAAACAATTAAAAGTATGACAAAAGAACGAACAGTCTTTAAAGAATAACGGTAGGAGAGTATACTCAGACGCTGAAAAGGCGAACGCCTTAGCAGAATATCTAGAAAGTGTCTTCAACCCAAATCCCATAGAACATCCCACACTCAAATCAGTAGTAGAAGAATACATGAAAATACCTATGTACACTGTCCCAACAAAGATAAAATTCATTTCTCCTTCAGAAGTAGCGAATATCATTAAGCTTTCAAAGATCAGAAAAACACCCGGGTACGACGACGTCATTAACAAACCATTAAAAGAACTTCCTCTTCAAGCAATAGCAGTAACAACAGCGATATTTAATGCATCGTTAAGAATAGGATACTATCCGATATCATGGAAATGTGCTGTTATACTTCCATTCTGTAAACCAGGCAAAAACCCAAAAACTCCAAGCAACTACAGACCTATTAGCCTTCTCCCTTCTATAGCAAACAATTTTGAAAAACTTGTTTTAAATAGACTGCAAACATATATGGCAAAAATTAATGCAATTCCCAACAGCCAATTTGGTTTTTGACCGAAACATGCAACTACCCATCAACTGTTGCAACTTGTCGAGCACAGAGTAAACGGTTTTAACAATAAAAAGTACGCAGTAGCTCTCTTTTTAGACGTCTCACAGGCATTCGACCGAATTTGGCACCAAGGATTATTGTACAAACTACAAGAAATTGGAACACCTGATTATCTGCAGAAACTAATTCGAAGCTTTCTCTCAGGCAGATATTTTCAAGTGAGGATAAATAATGCTGTCGCCGCTTTACCCAATTAACGCAAGTGCCCCACAAGGTTCGGTTCTTTCAACAACACTCTTCTCAATATTTACAGCATACTGCCCAACTTCACACGAAGCAAGTATAGCTCTTTATGCGGACGACACCGCTATTTTCACTTCATATTCAGATATGAACTTAGCCTACGATTAGATACAATCCTACATTTACAGTTATACGAACTGGACCAAAAAATAGAGAATTAAAATTAGCCCCTTAAAATCACAATCTAAAGTATTCACTATCAGACGTCCTCCTTTCCCTATACCCCTGGGAATCAAAAACACTGATGTCTCCTGGCTTTCTCATTCTTCGCCAGCCAAATACCTCGGTGTCTCACTGAACAAACGACTAATGTGGAAACCGCACATTCTATCAACAGCTCATAAGTGCGAAAGTTCTAAAGCTATACCCGTTTATCAACAGAGATTCTACCCTCATTATAGAAATAGGGCTACTCATTTATAAAATGATAATAAGACCCACAATGGCATACCCATGTCCAATACGGCGCAACATAGCACCAACAAATCTATCTGTTTTACAGACAATCCAAAATAAATATCTAAGACAAACCTTGAAAGCCCGCTGGTTCATTTCAAATTCACAAAACCACCAGAGCTTCAAATACTTCTCCTCTCAGAATTCATCTCACAAATATCTGAAAAATATTATTCTCTCCTCCCAGCCTGCCCCATCACTCCAATATTCAATCTCGTCCAAACTCACATTATTCATCACGTATGAGATCCAGATTCGCCAAAGCTCTCTTTTTGCCCACCCTAATTCATAAAATTATTTGCCCCCTTTTCCCACAAGCACTCTCCCTCCTCTTCGAAACCACAAATGCAAACTTCTCTTAGTGAAGATATCCAAATATGAAATTTAAAAAAATAATGAAGGGTTATTCTGAGACTCGCATTTGCCTGAGGATGGCCAAGTAAAGTCATTGTACCCGTCAAAACCCCTAAAAGACAAAAGCCGAACGGGAAGGAAATAAATAAATAAAAAAATAGAATTTTTTAGAATGGTGTAAAGGTAAGTGGGACAGTTTATTTTGTGGAAGTTACATCCCACATCACAGGCTGTCTTCCACACTACTTTTATAAGACATTTACTAGGAAAATAGATCATTTTCTTAAGTCAAAGTAGCGAATCTTTTGTCACTTTCTTTCTACACCGACGAATAACACTAAACAACAAATTTTACAAATTAGCGGATATCTTGGTATTTAACACTTGTTCTAAGATAAGTGAAACATGCTGATTCAAAATAAGCAAATCATTTGTCTCCATCCGTCCGTCTGTACTTGGCGCGTCAACCCGCGAACGAGCCAGGGCGACCAGGCAGGCAGGGCTTTGCAGACATGGGTTACGTGGTACATGCGATTAGCACGAAGACGTGTCTACGCCGAGTTCTGTTTTTCTCAACCTGAGAAGAGAGTTTTCTTATCACCAAACAACAGCATATAATGGGACATTGCAAGGTACACGCACACTATAATATTGCCCGACCGGGAATCAAATCCGGGGTCGCGACGTGGAGAGCGAGCGCGCTGGCCAATGAGCATTCGTCTCCATCACTCATCGTTTTGTAGATATACCCCTTCAACCATTTATATTTCTCTTGGAACCTTTTTGTTAAGTGGAGTTCTAATGAACGTGGAATTAGCTAAGAATAGAGTGAATCACATGGCACGTACTATACTATATAATAATATGCATTTCATGGTAAAATACCCTCATAAAATCCATACGCACTGAAAATACTTAATCTAAGGTGTTTTTGGTTTATTTTTTGGGCTGTAGATTTGTGTTTGTGTTGAGCATTTGGCATTATACGCTGAAGTGTGTAGGAGTAAAGTGTAGGAGTAGTCAACATTGGCCACAGTCAACAGTGCTGCACTCCATTACCCTGATGCGGTACTCCATCACCGAGATATGGTGAACCTGGTGAAAATCATGTTCATCAGTAACAGAATCTAGGTTTTCGGTGAAGAAATCAAGATGAGAGTCGAGGAGATGATTATTGAGGGACATGGTGAGACCCAGTGTTTTGTAGGCACTACTGCAATGCTTCACAACATTTACGTATCAGATTTACAATTTTCAAGAAAATTGGCTACAAATGATTTGAATGCTGTTTTCACTATCATTCAGTAAGTCATGGAAATGGCTGCCAGCAATTACGTTCTTTATTTCTGGACCTGTGAACACACCTTTCGCACAATTTAACTCTGGAAACTTGTTGCACTCCTACCGAAAAGCATCCAAATCGTTGTCTAGCGCCTTCAAGACATTTTTCATGAGTCCCAGCTACATGTGAAATGGTGACATCACTACGTTGTTAGGGTCAATCATCGGCGAAAGAACTTTTTCACTTCCTGCGTGCATTCTAGTTATGATAGGCCAATTCTTATTTCCGGTATTCTTACGTCCCTCATGCCGATTTTTTTTTTAAAACGTCCATCTGTCCGTCCGTCTGTATGTCCGTCCGTCCATCCGTCCGTCCGTCCGTCCGTCTGGTGCATGTTAACAACACTAGCGCGTAAACCATAAGTAAGATGTTTTCTAAATTGAAGAAACTCCTGTCAATCAGCCCTGAGTCGGAGGTCTGCGAGTTTGAAAAATAGTAATTCATTATTCGAGGTACTTTACATAAAGCCCCTGGGGCATTTTCAAAATGTTCTGAGAAACGACTTCAAATTTTTTCTCTAAATTTCTTTTTAGAATAGAGTAAAATACACTTAGAAAGGTGGCACAGGTTCGAATTTTACGGTTTACTCCGAATTTTCGAAAATGTTGTCCATAATTTGTTCCTTTATTACGGACATGTACATTTTTTGGAAATTTTAATAGGTTTCGCACAATCATGCAATTTGTACAGTTTAAAAAAATACAAAAACCAGATTTTCTCAAAAACGGCTCCGAATTTTTTCTTCAACTTTTCGAAGGAATAGTAATAATTGCACTCTTTAGTGTGACCAAAGTTTATTTTGGGATTTTTTTTTAATTATACAAATGTATGTACATATTTTTTGAAAGGTCTCTCACGCCATTAATATTCTCATTTCCAGTAATTTATAAACAATATTGTATTTGTGAGTTAACGTTCATTAAATGACTCCATATGAAGTTCTCGAAAACTAAAATTTTTCTGTGAAAAAGAGCTTCAAATTTCGAATTGACAGTAGCGTTTAAACGCCATTTTCATAAAAACGGCTGTAATTTTTTCAAAGAAAATTGCCATTTATGACGAGGTTTTACTGTTCATTAATATTCTTAAAATAATATTTACGATGTATTCTTATAAAACCGAAAAATTGAGAATATTTCAACAACAGCAACAAATTCTTTGGGAGGCGATATATGGCAGCTGGCAAGAGTATGTGGCAAGTACGAATAGTTTGCTGAGACCAAAGAAAATAGAAACTAATACGGGAAAGCCTATGCCATTTGCAACACCACTAGTTCTTTATGTACTTGTGCTTTCTATTTCTACTGTCCCACTCGCAGATAAAACAGTAGTACTTGATGTAGTCTGTCAGACATTCCCATGAGAATGGTGATTTTTAAATCACCATAGATGCACTATTTATACTCGTGATAGCATATTTTTTCGAAGTGCGAAATAGTCTTTTCAAGTCGGTAGAATATCTAACCAGTACTGATGCGTATTAAGTTACCCTTTTGTAATAATACTGCTTTCAAACTTGTTTTAGTTGAGTTGATGAGCAATCTCCATGCTTCAATATTGAGTGCATCTCTCAAGCTTGCCAAGAGACCTTAAACGTAGAAAATACTTTCACTCTCTGCAAATTAATGCGATATCAAAAATGCTTTAAACTTAAATATAATTATTTCACAGACGACGAAAATATTGTGTGGCGTTGCCTGCAAAAATACAAAAATCATGGGATAAAAAATTGATGAACTGTGTTTCATGAAAATTAATTTTCTTCGACATCTCAAAAATCTGACCTGAGAGAGCAAAACGGTTTTCAGATTGAAAATCAACATAAAAAACTACATTGGCGAAAGCAACCACCACGCCAGTATCTATAGTTTGTTTATCAGTGTAATGTACTGTTTATTTAAGGAACTTTTTTCGTAAAGTACTAGTACTTCTATTGTGTAAGAGGGAATTTTAATATAAACGTGAAGCTACGGATGAAGTAACATGTAGGATGTTCTGGAACGTAAAAGGCCATACATAAGAACACACATTTTTAAAATTTTTATTCATATGTAAAACCTTTTCGTCGAGATACGACCATCTTCCGCAGATGAGCCTGACATCTAGGAGCCAGGTAAATGAATACCTTACAGCGTTTAATAGTTGCGCTGTGTTGATGTTATGATAGTAATAATCATGGGAAATAGTAGATGTATTGAATGATGAATTTGTATAAAACCATCTGCAATCCAGACTTCTCTATTATAAAATGAGTGAGGAAGGACGGGAATTTGAATCCAATTTCCTTCCTACAAGGTGGACATTCTTGCTACTCGCAGTTATTCTTTGAGTCAGAAATGTAGGCGTAACAACGTAACAACATTGTAACAACATAAAATGCACTTCTTTGTTTCTATGTTGTTTTATATCACAAGGTACGAACGAATATAATGATTAGAAATGTCGGTTGTTCTGTGCTGTCATTTAGATTTGTCTTTGGGCAGATTTCTGTCATTTTCGGCTGCACAGAACTTCAGTCTTATTATACCCAAACGATGAATAATTGGCATAATCTACGTCACCACTTCTGTCTTCACTCATCAATTAACCTCTCCTTTCATTTCCCATTATTCGCTGTCTCGTCAGCGATTCCATCGAGGTTCTCTTAATCGCCCGTATTCTCTTCTCAGCGATGATTAACGCCACTGCAACTTACATTTCTGCGTTGTCTGATTCAGTGTCTGCTAAATAGTTCGAAGAGCCGGGTCCAAATATTGTACTCGTTGATCTTTGCCATATATTTATTACTAATAAGCGCGACGGTTACTCTTCAACTGAATTGTCAATGATCCCAGATTTAAAAACACGGTTAACTGTTTATATCATTATTTTCTCACTGGTTTCTTTTTAATTCGAGTCTTCTAAAAGTTTTTCTTCCAAGCAAGCTCATAATTAATGTTACGTGAGAACCTATATTTTATTTTCTAATAGAACTACAAAACTAGAACACATAACTTAATAAATTATTGTAATTGCAAATGATTCTAACTTGTCATATTTCAATACGTATTCTGTTATTACCATTTTCCCGTCCCCACTTACGCGAAGTCAGTGTCGACTACAACATTCTTTAAGCATGTAAATAGTCTTGTGCCAAATAATACGTATAATATGTAACTGAAGAATTATTATATTGTTATGTGACTCCATAACAAGTTTCAAATACTACTATACTGATATTTTCTCATATTCTAAATTAAGACATTTTCTATGATTGTATAACGATGAACGCTTTTGTGCACGACTAATCGTGCGTGAAGTTAGTCTTTAATTAATACTCAGATAAAAATATGTCACGGTGTGAAAGAGTGGCATTTGCACAACCTCACTGTCCTTCCTCACACTCCTTCCTCATTGCCCGTCCTCACTGCCAATGCTGTCCTTCCTCGCTTCCCGTCCCCATTGCTCTTTCTCACTACCCGCTCTCTCTGCCTGCCTAAGCTGCCCTTTTTCGCTGGGAGTCCACGATGCCCTTCTTCGCTGACCTACGATTTATACAATGTCCTCATATGATAAAAAAGGGGTGCATTTTTATGCAATCGTAGAAAAGTATTTAGTATATTTCTGGAGGAAAATAAATTAATTAATCACGATCTCAACTTTCTCGTTTTTTCTAGACTCTTTTGCCCACAACGATCCAAAAATCTGAACTTCAATTGTGGGAAAAAAAACAACAACAAAAAACAACAACAATAATTTAATGGCTTTAATATAAAATTATTTTGTTGTTCTGTTCCATAGTAAATACATGATTTCCAGTGGTTTTCTCATTTCTTATAATTAATTTCAATATAAATTATCAAATAAAACAAGGCTTTGATCATACAGACACGGCTGCCGCCTGTTCTGCTTAGTTTGCGATGAACAAGCCGGAACGCGCCCCGAAATTTGGAGTTTAAAGCGAAAAGTAAGGCAAAATCTTCCACTCCGAGGGCCGACGTTTCTGGCAAGGAGCGCCCCTCCGGCACACGAGCATTCGGACGCGCCGCGCCCCTCGCTTTCTCCCCTTTCTTCCTCTTCCTCTTCCTCTTCCTCCTTCTTCCTTCGCCGCGGGTCGATGGCCGCGCCCCTCGCCATCACCGCGCGGCGCCGCACACTGGGCCGGAATAGGTCAGGAGGAACACGTAGAAATAGGAACGGGGAAGGGAGAAAGGAAGAAACAGAGATGAGAGGTAGAGCGAGAAAAGGAGGGAGAGTGTAAAGACAAGAGGAAAAGAGGGGGAGGAGCATAGAGCTTGGCCCAGTTGACGCGGTGCCCCGCTGGTGAGAGATCCCTGGTTGGGAAAACTCCGCTAGCCGACGGAAGGTCGGCGCCGGATCTCGACATAAGAAACGGGGAAAGGCAACGCCACCTCCCTAGCAAAAGCATCCACTACACTTACGAGACTAATTACTATCGCAGTTGACGCGCCCGGAATCACTAACAATCAATCATTGGAAAAAGGTTTCGGAAATCCAGAGTGAGTAAAGAGGGAGGGGTTGGACGCACTGTGTGGCAGCCCGCGCAGCCTCGTGGGGCGGCGCTGGCGAGCGATTGGTCGTCCGGCAGGCGCCGGCGCTCCCTGCCTCGCCGCCTCAGCGCTGCCGCGCGCCCACAAGTGGCCTCCCAGTGGACGCCCGCTACACAATATGTCGTTTGGCGAATACGGCTTAACGGGGGTCTTCCACGGAATGACGGAATCGGTAATCGGCCTAATCGGGGAGGGTGGAATGAGTGGGCATTTTCTGGCAGCTGTTGCTTTTGTCCTGTCTTTGAAGAAAGAAACAGCAAGATCGAACTTTTGGTTATGTTTTTTCTTTGCTATAATCTTGAAACTTTCATATATCTTTTCACACATATACTACTCCTACAAATGTCCTTAAAACTATTTCAGCATCGTCATCGTTAATATCGTCATATCTGCGTTTTATGACCTCTTCGACGATTACTATCTACGAGTAATGTTACCGTAAACGTCATCGCCCCTCGAACCACTACCACTGCCTTTGCATGTTCGACTATAATTTTCAGTAGTTTCGCCGAAAAAAGAGTCATTAATTTCCTCTACTTTTCCTTAATTTCACAATTTCAGTTCCTATATCCAAGGCTTATTGACACAGGTACTGCGTAGTAAAAGCAGTTTTGTCACATTGCGATATTTTAAACATTCCTTCAAATTGTCCACGAGAACGCTGAGTTAGCATTTCGTCAATGTTAAAGCCGCGCCAGAAACCGCAGTAGAGAATGGATATAATCTCGATTCCTGCTTCATTTAAAGTGGAAATAAATATTAATGTAACGCTTAAATATCAATTGTTAAGGGTTTGTTGATAAATATTGCTCTGAGAAGGTATCAATGCCGCTTGGAAGAGCAGCCTCCTTGGGACATCCCCTAACATAACCTGACATTTCCGCGTAGGAGTTTCTTAGCGACAATGCAGGTATATCTTAACACATATTTTGGAATAATAATAATAATAATAATAATAATAATAATAACAATAATAATTATTATTAATATTATATCAAATAATAGTGGAAAATATAACTTACAATGTTAGGACTTCTAAAACAAAATATATGCTGGAATCGTTGATTTGTAATTTTTCTGAACATTAGAAATTTCAAATTGCACTTTCTTTTTTGATGGATAATTTGCACAATATTTTCATTTTATAACTTAGATTGTTACAACTACACAATCTGGAGCGCTATGAAGATTGTCGACAGTTCTCACTCAGCAGCGGTCACAAACAGAGGTGCTCCGCTAATCCGAAGGCTGGCGCTTATCGCTAGGGCCGACTGCCCCGGCTGCTACTGGTGCCGGTCCGGGGTCAGAAAGAAGTGCATTTACTTGTGAACAGTGGTGAATCAAGAATGTTTGCAACTTGTTATCGTTCAAATTTACTTGTGAAACAGTGGTGATCGCTTTTATTTGTGAACAAATGTGATTGCATTCTCTTGTAAACAGTGGGGTATCAACAACTAGTGCAAATCAATACTGCCCAAATATAGTGGAGTAAATAATGTTAACCGACCACGGCTTCGGGGGACTAATCACACAATAAGCAGGAATACTAAATAATCAAGAAAGCAGTGAAGTATTCGTTAACAACAGTACGAACGAATCGACAACTATAGAATACAGTGACCTAACACAGATCCTTCAGCACAAGCATCAAGTGTTATTACAAGAACATCAGCAATTAAAACAACATTTACAACAACTAGTGCAACAGACTCAACATTTACAATTCCAAATACAGCAACATCTGCGTGAAAAAGAAATCCCAGCTACCGTGTTAGAAGCTACGGCAATTAACCGCCAAGCATCTACCACCCAGGAAACGGCCTCAACCCTGAGCAGCTCATAACAAACAGTCCCGTTGCGTCGACAAAAAAGACGCAATGGTGACAACCCTATTGGACACTCTAAGAAGATTAACAGTGAAAATAACGCAGTATGATCAAAAAACAGACATGAGCATTTCTCTTGTGATGAAAATTTAGAAGTAACCCTGAAATCTGAGAATATCAATGATACGACAACCAAGGGCTGTGTACAAGGACAGAACAAATATCGAACGCCGCCCATTTTCATAACAAGCGTTAGAGTTTTATCTGGTATGATCAAATTAATTAAAGAAGTCATTAAAGATGAAGACTCAAACACCGGGTGTTTATCAAAAGCTTGTTAAACATTTGAATCTGAAAAATATTGCTCATTATACATTTCAGTTAAAACACGAAAGAGACTTTCGGGTAGTGTTACAAAATATGCATCCATCAGGAGACGAAATGGAACTTAAAGAAGCTATAGAAGCACAACGCCACAAGATAAGACAGATTCATAATATGAAGCATCGGCTAACAAAATCACCTCTATCAATGTTTTTTGTGGACTTAGAACCTCAAAGTAGCAACAAAAAACTCTATGACATCGAATATCTACCCCATCCAAAAATAAGTTTTGAACCATCGCGTAAAAACGAGAAATAATACAACACAAGCGATGTCAGTCCTACGAGCACAGTTTCCGTTACTGCACGCTTCCGTATAGCTGTGTCAAATGTAGACAGAATCACGATAGTCGAACCTGAACTAAAATGAGAGACACACCAGCTACATATGCTCTTTGTAGCTGTGACCATCCAGCAAATTATAAAGGCTGCAAAGTCTATCAAAAAATTCGTAACAGCAAGTATCCTTGTGTGACGTCATGGATACTCACAGCGACCACAGACACAGAGCTTTCGTATAACAAATATATTTATTAACAAGAAAACAAAACAAATATATACACTTAATAATCTACTTACACCCTAGCTCTGATAGACCTACTATCCCCTGATCGCGGGAGCGATCCAAAACCCGATTGAAGATGGTTTTGATTGTGGCATTCGCCACTCCTACTTTTGAAGCGCGCACAAAGCCTAGCTTCCGTGACCGGATGTCACGCTGGGACACAAAGTCCGTTCTGGCGCACCAACGGCTGGTTTGCCTCGATCGCAGGAGCGATCTTATCCGATTGAGAATCGGCGTGAATCGTGGCACTCAACCACTCTTCACCTCGGAGCACGCACACAGCATCGCTCCCCCGTGACCGCAGTCACCCAAGGACATAAAGTCCGCAGGCTTCGTCAACTAATGACTCCAGCCTCGCGAGCCTGGCTCGCATATGCACCGTCTTGGCGCCAAGTTTTGTGCACACGCACGAGGTTCTCCCACTGTCTCCAGAACCTGCCTACTGGCTCCGTACACGCTGTTATATAGGCGAGGCCCACGTGACCTCCTACGTCACGCCACCCCCTCGCTTGTTATAACAGTGAAAAGCGTCTATAAGCCGGAAGACACCCAAAGCCTTGTGTCTCCCGTCTCCGCGTTCTTCCCTTTACGGAAAAACCCTACTTCCTGTGGCAAGACTAATCCTGCCAAGCGTCCCCAAATAGATGCCACGAGGCACGCTGGCTAATACGTTACACTTGTCATGGTCTATACAGTAGAAACTCTACGCAAAATAAAACTAAAGGTAACAATTCAAGTTTAGTAACAAGTAATCAAAGCATAGGAACATATAGGCAGGTAACATATGCGCAAATGGACCTCCATTCGCAAGTCAATAATCAAAATGAATCGTATGAAAATAATTTGATTGTCATAATACAAGAATCATTTTAAAAAATCGAGTCCATCTTAGCAAAGCAAGTTGAACAAATCTCCAGCCTAATTAATATCATGACTGCAATAATGAAGAAACTATGAGTAATTTACTGCGAATTGTCTCCTGGAATGCCAACGGAATACTTCAACATCGAAGAGAGGTAGAAGCGTTTCTACATCAAGAAAATATTGACATACTCCTAGTGTCTGAAACACATTTTACAGAAAGAAACTATCTCCGTGTATATATTTACGACGTATATTGCACAAATCATCCCGATGGGACAGCTCATGGAGGCACAGCAGTAATAATTAAAACAAGAATCAGACATAATATGTACAAAGATAATACTAAAGACTATCTGCAAGCAAACTTTATATAAATATATAGATAAGTTCGGTCCGCTCGTTATTTCAGCTATATACTCCCCTCCAAAATACAAAATAACTTGATCAGTATATCAAGTTTTTTTGAACGCTCGGCCCGAGGTTCATTGCTGGAGGAGACTACAATGCTAAAAATCAACTATGAGGATCAAGACTGGTAACACAAGAGGTCGCGATTTAGAAGGAGCCATTTCAACACTAAAGCTCCAAACAATTTCATCAGGAAATCCCACATACTGGCCAACGGATGGTAACAAGTTACCTGATGTCTTGGAATTTCGTCACAAAGGAATGGCGCAGACCTATCACGCATAGAGACGTCTTTTGATCTGTCATCTGATCATCCTCCTGACACTGATAATCAGTTCTTCTGAAATCAAAAAAAGAATATATATAATTATATAATATATATATATATATATATATATATATATATATTGTGACGTACCTGGGAAGCGGTACTTACTTTCACGACAAATAAATTATGCAAGGGACAGCTACATTTTCTTGAATGGGCTCCAGGAATTTGGCGCAGCATAGGAAGATAATCGTTATAAATTCTCTTGCACATCTAAATATTTTAATGGTCGGAGAACACACTTTACAAATAGTATTTACAAATCGCAATGCGCACGCCTTGGAAACAAGCGCGCGGTCAACGCTACCTTGATGTTTTAAAAACCACCTGCAGTCTAAGAAACTCATTGCCCTTGTAACATCCAATTTCAAAGGAATAATACGCAGTGGAAACTGGCACAATTAATTGTAATTGCAAAACCAGGAAAATCTCTACAAGAAGTTTCCTCGTACACACCAACAAGTTTATAGCCTTCGTTGTCTAAGGTATTCGAAAAACTATTACTATTTCGCATATATCCTTTACTTAAAGAAAATGACGCAATTCCAGATCATCAGTTCGGTTTTAGAAAACAGCAATAGAACAAATGTATAGAATAGTCGACACCATTCTCTGGAGAATAAGAATGAATGAAACAAAGTCCAAAAATATAACATTTACTCTAAGAAGAACAAGAAATACAAGAATATAAATAAAGGGAAAACTAATTGAAAACATAGACACCGTCAAATATCTCAGACTACATCTTGACAAAAAGCTAACCTGGAAGAAACATATTTCGATTAAAAGAAAGGAAGCAGAATTGAAATGTAGACACGTAATGTGGTTAATAGGAAGAAAATCTTGTTTAAGTCTAGAAAATAAAATTTTATTGCCAAAACAATACTCAAACCCATCTGGACTTATGGAATTGAACTCTGGGCAACAGCATCATATTCAAATGTAAAAATAATCCGAAGATATCAATCCAAGTGTCTCAGACTGTAAATCAATGCTCCTTGGTTTGTATCAAAGGTCACTATACATTAAGATGGCAATATCACCACCGATAAAGAGGAAATCACTCTGAAATCTCACAAACATCAACAGACTCGAAAATCATATTAATCATCTGGCCATAAACAGCTTAGATAACTACAAGAAGACTGAAAAATTACATCCATCCTCTTCATCTGGGCCACAGATATAAATTATAAATTAATAAAAATACTTGTTACTGTATATGATACAATTTTTTGTCACAATGCTTGCACTATTGTATGTTTGTTTGTTTTTGTGTTATTGTTATTACAATTTGTACAATTGTATTTGCCAAATGTTCGAGTAGAACATATTGCAAACAAAGCAGACGTTAAAAAAATTAAAATTGTTGACAAGTTTTCAGCTGGAATAGATATTTCATTTCTGGAGGAAACCCGCAGAGCATTTACAGAGTGGCCGTGGAACCATCGATGTATGTTCCTGATTGCGGCGGCGATACTGTAACGGTTAGCGTATCGGGCTATTATACCCAAGTTGACGGGTTCAAAAAATTTACCCGATTGAAACCGTCGATTTTTAAGGGCAAATGTACGCGTTCCTTCGGAGAGGAAGTAAAACCGGCGGTCCCATGTTAGTAGATTTACTTGCATGTAAAAGATCTCAAGCCTAAATGACGCCTCTGAGCTAAATTCAAATCGCCAGTTTCGCCCAAGAAATACCTTCTTTCTTCGCTAGTGTGTGGTCAGACAGAAGAGCGGGCCTGATGGCCCGAGTCTCGCGACGTAAATAAGGCATCAATTCAATTCAATCCCAGCCTCTACTTGGTACTATGTAACCACAACTGTGTTCAAAGTTAACACCGAGATATTCAACACCTTCAGGCGTTCGCTTGTGAAAGGTGCAATGAATCCGCTGCCTCGAACCATCCTTCCCTTCGCTCCGACCGGCAGTGGTGCCTCTGCAGAGGTCTTTTGGGTTCGAGTCCCGTCGGCGGATTTGCGCCACTAAGTGAATAGCTAGGTAGAATTTAGCCGCTGTATGGAGAATTCTAGCAGCTGACTGTTCTGATCGCTAGTTTTCTGTGGTTACTCCGATCAATACCAGGAAAATGCCAGAGCAGTGCCTAACAAACGGAAGCGTGCGATATTTCCTTCTTGTTCGGTATCCTGTCGTCTCCCCTTAAGAACGCACACTTATATTTACAACACAACGACACATGACGAATGCTTAGAGCTTGTGCCGCCAAGAGCGGTGTCCCGCCGGGGGAGACGCCTGGAGAGGAGAACTGCGCAAACCATCGTTTAGTTTGGCGCCGGATCTCACGCACCAGTGAGGTTAGGAACACATTCACCTCCCGGGATATACCATTCACTACCCTAATAGGACTAATGACCATGGCCGCGCCGCGCCGCGCCGGTGCTTTCTCGGCGGCGGCTGCCGCTCAGTGGGTCAGAGCGCCGGGACGCTAAGGAATTGCCGCACGTCCCCAGACGCGCGTCTGCGCCCCGACATCCCTTGGGGACCGATCGGGCTGTGCCATCACGTTTCGCTCTAGGCGGCATACACACAGGCACGCAATCGATCCTGTTCCGGTGTTTTCACGCAAATGATGTAAGAATATTTTTTATATATTTTTGGAATAAAAATGTCGTAATAATCCTCTTATGCTAAATATTGTCTAAATTAAATGAATTGGTTATTGATTACGGGCATTTTGTAGGTGATTTCAGTGGATTTTAGTAAACTAGATTCCTAATACTCTTTTCATTTTATTTTAACATATTTTGCTTCCTACACATTTTCTGTCACCATCTTTACAATTTTCCTGTTACTTATTATATTTTTACTTTTCTACTTTATTAGATTTTATTTTATATTTTTATTATCTCATTATATTGTATTGTCATCAGTGTTTTGTGAAGCCTGATTGCCCCTTCAGAAATTTCTTTTCTACAGAATAATTAAAATTGTTTCAATAATGTTTTAATGGCCATTTGATGCTATTTAATAAATTCCCCATGACAGACGATCAAGAGAAGTTGGAATATTGAGAAAAGGGAAGGATGCTCGGCGGCGACAAAAACACCGCCCCGCGATTGCACCCATGACCCTAAACCACGCGGGTGCCCGCAGGTTAAATCCTACCAAAAATAGAAGAGCTGTGACAATTATTTCTTACTGTATAATCAGTTCAAGTTTAACACGGATACACAATGCCAAGAGCCTGTATCAGGTGAAGAGCTCACTACTTTAGTGTCAATGACCATAGCTTACATTCTTTCAGTATCTGTATATACTGATATCAAGAGAGGGTCTATATGTAAAAATTAAAACATTTTAATCTTCACTGTCGGATCAGTAGGATTCATGATCGTTGGTTCCATTTTCATCATGACTTTTCGCACGTTCATGTTCTGTTAATATATAAGTCTCTTGAATGTTGTCAGACCTGCGTATCTAATAAACAGAAACTGAAAGATTTATGAGCAGACCGAGACGGAGAAACAGTTACAAGTACGATCTCCAATAGAAACCATATTACAATGTTTTTTTTTCTAATAAAGAACCTTCCTCAGTAATGCTTCTACCTGTATTGTAGAATTCTGTTCTGCGAGAAAAATTGCTAATAACCTCGCTGTTGATGGGACGATAAATAAATTAAATAAAAAATGCCTCCGTGAAACGTTTCTAGGATAATTTATTATTATTTACTTATATTTTATATTGTTATTTACATTATTATAATATTATTATCAATGTTGATATCAGAATATACTCGTAGTAGCGTCTTAAGTGATTTTTCAGCATTTAAATTTTTTAATACTTGGTTCAGAAGTGAACAAACATTTCAGAAGAGTGTTTATTAATCAATTATAAACAAATAAACAGTGTAAAACTAAATCCTTAACTCGGTTTGATTGTTACTGTAGTCGAAACTGATTTTTTTTCGATAAAGAAGCCTGTTTTACCATTTCGTTCTTTAGGGCCCAATTTCGTCAGTGAATGTAAATGCACCGAATATTGAGTGTAACATGGAATTCGTTACAAGCCGCAGAAATTTTAGAAACGTGTATTAACTTTACGTAAATGAGTTCGGAAGAATCGATATCCTCTGACAAAGTTCTACTTCATACTACCGGTTTCTTCTGTTCATCATTTAACTTTTAGAACAGCTTCTTCTGAAACATGAGTCATCTAGAAATTTTAGCGTTGAAATATTTCTCGCTCACGTTTTTTAAGAAGTCCACACGGAACATAAAACGTTCAATGGTCGACCCACATGAGAGAGGAATCTGTTTCAGTGAGTAACCTAGAATTTGAAACCTCCTTTCACAATTCAGTGATGTTGTTACTTCTTTCCTTCAGTTCTGAGACAGCTTTGTATATATATATATATATATATATATATATATATATATATATATAACACGAGGTATCTTTTTTTAAAACAATGACATAGGCCAACATAAGCGGAGAAGATAAACGTGAGAATAAGATTTTATGATTATGGATTCTAACAACCAGCGTCTAGGGAAAGCGTTTTTATTACGTCATCGGGAACTCATCTGTTCAACCGTTAACTTCGTCTTAATTCTTTGGTCGCGTTAAGTGGAACACGAGTGTTCTCTATCATTCTCAATTCTCAATTGAAGAATTAGCCTTGTTATAGCTTTTTGTGTCACTCCGCATTTTTTTAGAAAGAGAAATATGCGGCTATTCCTCTTATTGGTCGTTATCTCTATCTCTAACTGGGCCCGGACCCGAGAGTTGTGATCACTTCCCCAGTACATACTCGGGGACTTCTCCAAATCACCATCACACAAAGTTATTTACTCGTATTGAGATTGATGTATATTTCTGTCGACATATCGATAATGTACCTACGCAGATTCACCAGAAAAAGTACTGTCTAGGGGAAAATCCTAGTCATGATGGTTTTTAGATTCATTTTTACAATTTATTTTCAATTGTATTTACGAAATGCATCTCTACGATTCATTTTCAAGGTAGGGTATGAATTATATTGTGAAAAATATAATCAATGATAAATAATGTTTATTTAAAAAATTAATATTTAGAAAAGAAATTCAAACATATTTCAGGAGGTGATCTGATTTTAAAAATTAATTTATACTTTTATATATTTTACAATTAGGCCATTCAAAATGAGATTTTTATAAATTTTCATTTAAATTTTGACCAAAGTTCAATTTGTCTAGCCTCCGGAGCTATCATTCAAATTAATATAGTGGCCTTAAGTATGGATATAGCGATGAAGCAAGTTGTCCTTGCATTAAAGCTCGTCTTCCTTTAGAAGTTACCAAGCAAAATAAATATTTGGTATTATGTATCCCAAATTTGCTGGAACATTTACTGCATCCACAAGACTGTTAAATATATGTTTTGTATTTTTTTCTAAAACTGGTTAATTATTTTATTATACCTGGACAAATGTATCTGGTAACTAAAATACGAAGAATGTTAACCTTTCTCTATATGTTCTCATATATCTAATCATGAAAGAATAGATGAGGTAGACAGAGAGTCGATTACTTTCAGAAAATATCGGCTGAATTTTTACTATCTCGTATTCGTAGAGATCATTAAAAACACTGCATAAAAATCTGCCTGCCTTTTAACAGAAAAACACGTTTCGTTGAACTCTGATACTGAAATGTAGACTATTTCTGTTCCTATAAGATGTGCATTATTTTCTCGTATACATCTACGTCAAAATTCATGTTTTGGAGGTCCTTTATACCGAAAAGGTGTATTTTCTCACACTGTTTGCTAATTTGGCCCTCTATTTCTCTGTATGTTACACTAGTGCACAGGTTTATCTTCGAAACTGAAATCCCCAATTGATCTGGAAGCTCTCCAGGCCCTAAGAATTTGAAACGGATTTTTTTATTTTTAGGACTCTTTTACACGAAAGTTTCTCCAATTTTCTCATAAATGGTTCCGAATTTTTGCTCGTGTTTTGGCTCGAATAAATCAAACAATGCTTATAAACATTGCTTAAGTCTGATTTTCAGTAGACTGTTTTTATATTGCCTCGTATAACATTTTTGAAAATAGATATTCTTTCCCTTAATGAAATCTGTTTTTCACATTAGGTCTTGGTATAATTAAAATCAGATCTTACATTGACGTACAGATTTTTTGCATTGACGTACAATGACGTACAGATTTATTTAGAGTCAAACCTTGATTTAATGTAATTCTAATTTAGGGTCTAATAATTTTTTCTTTCACAATTGGTTGCAATTTTGCCACGACAATTTTCATTTTAAAATGGGATTCACTTCTCTATGGTATTTCGAAAGAGATGGGATCGTTTAAACTATTAAGTTGTTCAAAATTTAAAAAAATGAACGGGAAAAATATAGGTGTTTTTTGATGGAACACAGTTTACAGAATATATATTTATTTATCATCGCGTTAAATAGAATGTTCTTTAAATATCTAGAATAGTTCGTACATTTTAAGGAAAATTTCAATTTTGGCTGCGGGTACCAATTAATTTGCAGGTGAGAAGGCTTGGAATAAATCATGGGAATATAGTTTCTTCAATAATGTTCACACTTTAGACGCCAGATCCACACGTGACGTGGGAGGGATTCTCGATAATATCTTGTGCACGCACATCTTGTAGCTTCGTCAACATCTTGAAACAACTTGCTGAAACAACACGGTTTTCTGTGCACCTGCAATCACTTTTTAGTGTGAGGAGGAAAGCGTGCTCGTAGATAAGTTTTTTAAAAAATTTATTTCCTCCTGTTCGGCATTGCTGCCTTTCAGGGGTGTTAACATTTTACAAAATAATGCTTTGAGATTCGTTCCCACGCTAATTGTCCTGAATATTACAGGCTGTGTTCAATGTATAATTTTGAAAATTGATTTGATGAGAATTTATTTTTGTAATTTATTGAAAAAAATATTTATATGTTATTATTTTATATTAATGGCTGTTGGGAATTAATGACGTTTAGTATTTATGGAGGTCTGAGTTTATCATTGGGAAATCGTGAGCATATTCTATTTGGTTTTTGGTAGTTTTTGCCGAGTTTGAAGTTGGGCGTGGCTGGAGATCCTGAAAGTGTCAAAGAACGTGTGAGAGGATTTTAGGATGTGTTCTTGTATTGACTCAATTCGTAATTCTCTGTGAAGTTGTTTGTTACTAATAAACCAGGGAGCCTTAGTTATTTTTCTTAACCATTTATTTTGAATGATTTGTAGTTTTTCGATTGTTTAGCTGATTCAAGTGAAATGTAATTGTTGAACTGGTTGTTGCTAATTGGATTAGGAGTGAAGGTTTTCTGAAAATGTTTGGCTAGTAAATTCAGATAAGATAATTAAGAAAAGTTGATAAGTTTTGTTAGAGTTGGTGCTGCTTTTATTATCAATACCATTGCGGATATTATCAGTATGCCAAAATGCAGAATCAATATATACGAATGATTGAGTTCGTGAACGTGCGAATAATTCATTCATTTCATTCTGATCATCAGATTATGTTCACGTATCTCTAATTGAATTGTAAGAAGGAAACAATATTTCTGATCATTTGAAAACATACTTTGGGATTAATTGAATATTAGTTTGTGTCGCTCCTTAATGTATCATCACAGGAAACATCTGGAAAATTTCCCAAACAAAAGATGAGGTTTTACAAACGAATTGTTGTTCAAGATTTAGATATGAGGTGGCAGTGGTCAACCCCCAGCGATTAGTGCGATAACGTCCACTGCTAGAGCAAATCGTGTGCGCGGTGTAAACAGTGTTAAGTTTTGGAAAGTGTAATATTTTAGTTATAGAAAAGTTAACTAATCAAATTACAATAGTTATTGGCCACAGGTAGTTTCTCCACCACGGGGCAACTGATTCGAAGCGCAATGTACGCCACTTATAGCAAAAATGGTAGAGTGTCGTTCAACGGCGAACGAGTACAAAACAGCCCAGTTCCTGCAACACATGAAGACTGATCGCAAGTGAAAAGTGCAAAAAACAGTGAATTAGAACACATACTATTGCTTCAGCAACAGTCACAGCAACTCCAACTTTAAGTACAACAAGCAAAAATGATTTATTATATTCCTAACATAATTGTTAATTGATTTAATAATCAAGGTAACTATTTAAATTAATTCGTTAATGTGCAACATGATAATTCTACAGTTTAAGATGAGTGCAGTGGCACGAAAAGGAAGGAAAGATTATCAACGGATTATATGACCAAGGGGAACTAAGTTATAACGTAGCAACAGGAAAGAGGTTTGAATCTTTCCGGAGATAATTGAAGAAGGGCGAAGCGAAAATTCAGACTTTAATGTAATTAAAATCTTAAGATCTGACAATATCAAAATCCCACCAATAAATCTCTTCAAACCCCCAGATATTATTCAAACTTTTTCTGCATTTTTGGTGGAAGTTAAAACCATAGTTGCTATGATTTTTTAACCAAAATTACTGAAAACCACATATCAATATTAATTACTTCAATTGAAGATTTTCAAAAATAAGGACGTTTCTGTGATTAGAAAAACAGTGAGAACTTCTCATATAGACACCCAACGAAAAAAACACTTTCGGTCCTATTGTATGATGAACCAATCTCTTTTACCAATGAAGAAATTAAAACAGAACTAAGAAATCAATATTTACTAATTAACACTGTCAGACGTTTTGGAAAAAAGGGAACAATTAGAAATTTCCTCAATAGATATTGATCAAGGCAGAGACATAATTAAATTAAACAGATTATTTAATAGTATAGTTAAAATCAAAATAAGAAACAAAATCCACTTCACATTTCTATCCAAAAACTGTCAGAGAATAAATTACATCCAGACCGATAGTAAATTAGAACTAAGATGAGTAGATGATCTTCACTATACAAAATATAATAAACCAAACGTCAAACTCCGAAATGTGTTAACTGACATAAAAATCACACAGCAAATTGTAGAGGATGTGTTTATTTTAAAAGTACTAACTCTTATGATTCTTCAAAATTCTCCTCCCCAGGAAGGACTATTCAATCTAATTCTTAACTCAAATCAAATTCTGAAAACACAGGCGTTTCGAATATCCCTCAGAATATAAATAATACACGAAACTCTCCATATTTACCAACTGTTACATTGGAATCACAAAATATTCTCAGGAATACATTCAACTTCATCACATCAGCCAACAATAATTCCAATTCCATAATTCTAATTATAACATCTCAAGTTATATACATATTAGTTCCACAAATACAAAAATTAATGCCGCAAATATTGCCAATAATATTTAATAATGGACAACAATTCTAAAATTATATTAGTTAATTGGAAAGCCAATGGATTATTCAGAGAATTCCCAGAATTTAAGCATTTTCATCATGATCGAATGATAGACATGGCTTGTGTGACAGAAACACATCTTAACAATTATTTAAAAATTAATATACCAGGATATAAAATTCACAGAGAGGACAGACTCTCGACCCATAAAGGATGTATCATAAATAGAAAGCTGATTCATGCTAATATCTCAGTACTCACTTCACAAGACCTAGAAATGGTCGCCATACAAATATCTATTTCCATTGGTAAAATAACAATAATTTCTGCCTATAAAGCCCCAAATAAAGTACTTCCGATTAACAGTGTAAAAACAATATTTAATAACAATGACAAAATAATTTTAATGGGTTATCTAAATGCAAGACATAGAGCATGGGGATGTTGAACTACCAACCCTCAAGAAAAAGTACTAAAATTTGCACAGACGAGTGTTGGACAATCAAGCTCCTGTGCAACTCACTCATTATCCTAATTAAACAAATTTAAATCAAGACATGAATGTCAGGATAATATAATATAATATTCAATATAATTCTTTCTCGCAATATAAACATACCAATATTTCAGTTCCCAATTCCACCTTTAAATTCGAATCATGATCCAATTTTGATAACTTTTCATAAACTTCTCCAGACTTCTACTCTCGAAACTCCCTTATTTGTGGACCAATTAACTGGGATAATTTTCAGACTAACATTATAAATCCAGACTCTTATATAGATAATCTATACTCATCTGAGGTCATCTATCTAGCAGTTACAAATTTTTAAAAAACATACAAACAGCTATTTAACTTCTAAACGTTAACACAAAACAACATTAACATATACGATACCTAAAAGTTTATTGAACTTAATTTCTTATAAAAGTAGAAATAGTAGGATATGGCAAAAAACTCGTAAACCATCAATTAAATCTATTCTGAACATTCTAACCAGAAAAGTTAATAATAAATTGGAAATTCATAGACATACAAAATTTAATATGTTTACATCTCAATTAGAACCTAATTCGTCTTCACATTGGCCAACTATAAGAGTAATAATAATGATAAGCAACAAATTATCACATTAAAAACAGGAAATATAGTTGCTATTACTGATGAAGAAAAAGCAAAAGCCTTAGCTACACACTCTGAAACGACTTTCTATAACAACTCTTCTTTAAATTCTTCAATTTCTAATTATATTTCACGAGAATGAAACAAAATTTTTTATACAGTACCAGAAATAATAAAATTTATTTCACGACCAGAAATGAAGTTTATTATTAATGAACTTAAAATTTAAAAATTCCCCAGGAATTGATAACATCTCTAATATTATCTTAAAAACATTACCCCCAAAAGTAATAAGCTCACTCACTTCAATTTACAATTCTTGCCTACGAATGACCTACTTCCCTAAATCCTAAAAAATAGCATTAGTAGTATCCATACCAAAACCAAATAAAGATCATACTAAAACTGAAAATTATTGACCTGTAAGTCTCCTCCCTGCTTTATCAAAACTTTTTGAAAAAGAAATCTTAGCCCGATTAAACACAATTATTAATCGAAATAACACCCTCACACCCAATTTCGTTTCCGCAACAATAGTTATTTCATCATTATTTCTTGCTATATAACAAGCATTTGACAGCGACTGACTTCTGTACACAATGCGACAAATTGGCTTTTCTCAGTATTTACAACAAAATATTAAACGTTTTCACACATCTATAAGTTTTAGAGTTCAAATAAATACTTTAGAAACGGAAGAACAGTTCTCTTTGCGGATGATACGAATATTCTTTGCAATAAAGAAACGTAAATAGTACTATATCAGATATTTCAAATTGGTTCCGTTATAACAGCTATGCACTTCACTGAGAATGAACGGTGTGCCATTGGCTGATGTTAAGGTAACAACATTTTTAAGTCTTTCAATTCAGTCAAACTTTGAATGGAACGTTCATTTAAATTAATTGGACACTAAATTAAGGTCTTTATGCTACGTTTCCAGAATTCATTCAAATTAAGTCAGCCTACACACTGTTCGTTATGTATATTTGGCGAATTCTTATTCCCGCTTGAGAAATGGCATAATATTCTGAGGAAGTACCTCTTATAGCTCCCAGACTTTTAGATTCCAAAAAAGAATTGTACAAATAATAAACAAATCCTATCCACGTGATTCTTGAAGGCCTCTCTTTAATAATCTCGGTATTCTACCATTACCATGTGTAGCGTCGTGCCACACTCAAAACAGACAATCACGTGGAAAGCGGCGAGCATCGCCGGATGTTAAAGAAAGGGCGGAGTAATGACGCATTCGGACTTTCCGTGGACGTAGCGGGCCCACAGCGGCTTTGGGGAGCAACAGGGGCGGTGGGTAGCGCCAAAAGGGCCTATATAAGGCCATGAGAACAATGCCCCAGTCTTCTTGTGCTAGCGGCGTCGGCAACAGGTGATGCGCGTGTCTGTGCGTGAAGGTGCATTAGGGTGAGAGGCCGGCAATTCATTGTCGTGACTGGAGAGAAGCGTAGATGGTCTCAACGTAGAGCGGCTTCATACAGAGAACGTCGGTATGTTGCGGTGTGGTAGCCGTTCTTAAATTATCTCTCCTTGTAGTGGATCTATTTATTTAGTTTATTGTGAGCAGGGAAGTTAAATTGAGACTTCGATCTAGATTGTTAGTAAATCTACTGTTTTACAAACCACTCTCCTCTGTGTTCGATAACACCCGTATGACGCCACACGTGCCTCATGATGTATGAATCATATATTTTTTCAAAAATGACTTACTTAAGGGCGGGAATATATTTTCAGCAAATGCTGTTGTCTATAACTACAACACTCGACGTAGTAATCACCAGATGACAGTATCAACAGCTCATTATTTTACAAAACCTTGCCAAATGACATTAAACGATTAAATTCAATACAAAAGTTTAAGTCCAAAGTAAAATATTTTCTGCACAACTGTTTCTATACAATTAGAGACTATATCGAGCATCTCAAAGGAAAGTAATATTAATTTTAACAATGACATGTAATGTATTATATACCATTTGGATTGTATAATTCTAAAGAACCTGTAACAAGTATTGTACTTCAGCTTCTGGGTCAATGACCCCTATCTCGATCAGGTTTTCGTCCATTTTCCCTGATCCTCGAGCAAATGCTGAGATGGCCCCTTGTTTTGCTTCTGGGCATAAATGTAACATCAAATTAATGTCTTCCCATAGCACGTTACACACAGTTTTTAACTGTTTTTGACCCAAAGAAATATATACAGAAATATCTACCAATCACCCAATCACCCAGGCTGAAGTTTCTCAGAGGTCTAAACTTTCACCAATGTCATTCAATATATTTATTTATGATGTTGCAACTCTTAATAATTCTTAAATAGCCCGCTTTGCGGATGATACTACAGTTTTTCTTCATATGAAGTACATACAGAGGTTGAGACAAATTACAAGTTGACTAAAACATACTTTCTAAATGGCTTCAAAAATGAAAAATAACTATTAATTCCAATAAATGTCAAGCTAATGTATTTTCACTAAAACGACTAAAACAATATACCCTTTAATTACAAAAAATAAAGCAATACAATGGCTTCCATCTACAATCCCGTCCAAATCTTTAGGATTACTAATTGACAAAAAAATAACATGGAAAGAGCATGACTCAAAAATAACAAGCAATACATTTATTAAAATACTAAAATTATATCCCCTGATAAATAAAAATTCCAAAATTGACATAGAAACATCATTATCCATCTTTAGATACTTCATTCGGCTCTCTCTTACATATGCTTGTCAAATATGAGGAGGTACAACTCCAATTTACGCTACCAACTTAAAAAAATACAAGTCATTCAAAATAAATTTCTTCGGGGGGCATTAAAAGCACCCTCGTTCGTTATAATACGCAGATAAATCAAGAAATATCTGTTGTACCGTTAAAAACTTGGATAACTAAATTAGCATAAACATTTTATACTAACTTACCCTTATGTTCTGCAACCAAGATTTGTTCACTCGAAAAATCAGCCAACCCACACCCAAGAATTAAACGCCGTCATGCAAAGACCACACAGAATCTATATAAGAATAACACCTCTCAGATTAAGATCTTCAGCAGGCTCTCGGATCCATTCCCAGTCAGCAAAGGTCTTCGTCAGGGTTGCTGTCTTTCCCCAACAGTTTAAAATATATCTGCATTGCTAAAATTGAACTTCATTTATTACCTAACTTTCTAAAATCTAGAAACTGTGTCGTTAAAAAACTGATACCTTTGTTTTGAAATTTTTCAATAATATTATTTAGCGATTTTTCACCCTCTTATGGGAAAATACATAAATATAATTGAGTATTTATGAAGGCGCAACTTTTTTATCAATTAGTCTTGTTTGTTAGGTCATTTTAATGATATTTTGTTAAAAAAATCAACATTTATGAGGCTTCTTCACGTTTCTATCAATTTCATTTTTTTATTAAAAAATTCATAAGAAATTAAAATTCCTTTAAAACCAAGCTTTTTATACATTAAATTATACTTCCACATGCCTATTTCATTATCTTAAAATTTTGTTAAAATTATTCTGCAATCAACTAATACATCACTAGTTATATTTAAACGAATTTTTTTAGAATTATTATAAAATATATTAAAAAAATCGATGTAGTGACCTCTAAATGTCATTCAATTCGTTTGTTTTTGGGGGCATTTTAACCCAAATTTAATTTTAAACATTGTGAAGGCGTGCGTCCATAAATATATGGATGATGCCTTTTTTTGAAGCACCCTAATATATATATATATATATATATATATATATATATATATATATATATATATATGCTAAAAAAATTGTTACATCCTCCATAATTTGCTGATAACAATTTCAAACAGTGCATATATTTATTCAAATTATAAAAATGCATCAACTCAAATTATTACATGTTTATAAAAAAAATTATGGAATGCATGTTAGAGGTCCCTCAAAGGGGTAACCTCAAAACTGTTCATGTTAGTTGTACAATGTAAAAAATGTAATTTTCATATGTATAAACTCTGAATGGAAAATAATTATGTGCATATGAAAACCCTTGAAAGACTAACAAGAATTAATAAAAAAAAGCTATGAAGTGAGATTTATTATGTGGATTTTAGATGTTAGGAAATACTGTAGTCAAAGTTTTACAAAATATATCTAAACGAATAGTAGTGTAGGTTGTAATATATAATGATAACAACTTAACGTAACCGTTACAAATACAAGAAATTCTGTGCTATGTTGTTGTATTACTAGTTTGTTTTCTTTTGAAATAAAATTTAATATGAAGTTTTTCATATGCTCTCTAGTATTTTTGTGTGAAGCATCCTGATGGGATTGAAGACTTATTCTTCCTCCCCAGTCATGCCTAGTTCTCATGTAATATCGTTTCCACGCCTTTGTATTTTGGTATACTTTGAAAGAGTTTTAGTGATAACCTTTTGGCGTTTACAAGAGCGTTGAAAATTTACAGGTTAACATTTGCCGCTTTTCCCGAGTTGCAAAGAAGTACGTTTACGTTCGGCGATTCTATACTTCGCGATGCGTGTGCGTGTGCGAAGTTGTTCTCGTGGCGCTAAATACTCAAGGATTTTCTTTCGAGCTTATGAATATATTAACCGTACAATAATACCGTAGTAGGTCTAGTTGTATTTGTTGATTCGAAATTTTCTTTGACACATTTATTGCTTTCATTTTTTAACTCAAAATGAGTTTGTTTCACAGAGTACATTTTTTAGAATAGAATCGATTAATAGCTATTACTATTAATCACTGAAGACGCGAGAACAGCAATAGATTACAGTAATATAACTATTTTGGTTCTTCTGGATTTCAGCAAAGCATTCGATTCAGTAAGATGCACGACAATCCTGCTCGCCAAACTACACATGCGGATTTGCCACAGACCCCACGGTGTAATATGGTTTTAATTATTTTATCTTCAGAACCCAAGAGTGATGTCAAGGTACGCCGTAGCTCAAGGGATTGAAGCTTAACGCGGAGTTGCTCAAGGCACTGTGTTACGGGGCCACTGCCTTCTTAATCTATGTAAATGACGTGGGAATGCACTTATCTTGCCTGTCATCATAATGTATGGGATGATCTCCAGCATATATCTTAAGCGGTCACCCGTCTCAGCCTCGTTCGACTCGTACAAAAATTAATGAAGATTTGATAGCGGTAAAACAACTGGGCAGCGTCTTTAGCGCTGTACAGATTAAACCGCAAAAAATCACGTGCATGGTCTATCAGCTCGAAAGTGCACATATATGAATAAATCCTCATCTTTTCCTTCGCCTAATATTTATATAAATGACACCATTTTACCTCGGTGTTCTGAAGTCAAGAACCTAGGTGTAGTTATCGACAACCACTCTCAGGCTGAAACTCACACGTAGATTTCAACACTGCCGTAAGTTTTTGCTTCCAAATGGCACTCACTGAAACGTCTGCGAGCACTTTTACCAGTAGCACCCGGTGAGACTCGTCCATTCAAATTCACTTATCATGCCACAGTTTCGACTATTGCACTTTCTTCTGACAACATGAACATTCAAATTACAGACGTAAACTGCAAGTAGCCCATAACGCTGCGTACATTTTATCTTTTGATCACGAAAATACGACCATCGTATCCGATTTTTGACAGAAATTCGTCTCTTACTCTAGAACAAAAGACGGGTTACTAACAACTCTCTACTTTCTTTTATAAAGTTTTTAACCAACCGGTTCTCATGCAACACGCTATAATAACTTCAATCCTCTGGAAACTACAATGCGAGCTCGTGAATCAGCACTGCTTGTGTAACCACGGGCAAACACGTAACTTTATTCTAGTAAATCATTCACACATACACTATCCGAGCCTGGAATAAATACCACCGAGACTAAAAGCTTTAAAATACTTTTCGGCAAATTCAGAAAGCTGAATAACCCCATGTAAGGAATAACGACATATAGAACCGGCGTTAACGTCTTCTTCAATTCCCAGACTTTCTCCCACTTCCAAGCGCCCCGGTCACCGCCCCGCGTTAAAACCTATTTCCCCTCTTTATATTTCAATATTTACCCATACTTCATTGCCTATCCGTAATCTTCCGATTCCCTCTCACACCTAAAGTTATGAGAATCATTACTTTTCTTGTGTACCCCTCATGCAATTGTTATTAATATACAATAGTATTAGTGAGTTCAGATAAATAATACTCTTGTGCTAATCTTTGTAGCATCATCCAGGATCTTCACTACAATATATGCATAAACAAATTGATGTTAAGATACCCGCAACTCTTTGTATTGTCTTAATACTGCAGTTATGTGTTTAAAATTACTGTTGTTATTTAGTTATAGTGTACTTGGTGCTTCTTCTGGTGTAAACATTTTGAATTTTGGTAAAGGTGTCTAACTGTAAACTAAACGTAGTTTTCTGGTAGTTCTCAATACTTCACTTTTTTCGCCCTAATTCTTCGTGGGTCATTTTCCTTCGCTTTTTTTTCTCTTCACTCTCCCTTAAAAACTTTAATTATTTATAACTTTTTTGAACCACTCCCTGTACGGTGGTTTTTCTTTCTCTTTCATCGAAAACTTCCCTTTCTACTTTTCAGTATACAATCAGTTCTATGAATGTTCGGCTCTAAGCGGCCATCCTGGATTGAGGTTTTTTCTGGTTTACTCAATCGCTTAAGGCGTATCCGGGATGGTCTAGAATTTGTTCTCCACAGACGTAAATGTACAGCTTGTCTCGCCTCCTTAAAATGGTATTACTTTCTAAAATGTATGTAATTCAGTGGTTAAGGCGGAAGAGCAGGCCTATGGCGAGCCTCGCCATTACTAAAGACAGTTATTATTATTAATTATTATTCATTATTATTATTTTATTATTATTATTATTAATTATTATTATAATTATTATTATTATTATTATTGTTATTATTATTATTATTATTATTATTATTATTATTATTATTACTAAAAGCGAAGACCGTTAATGTAATGAAGAGATAGAACTATGTAATTTTAAGGTTTATTCTCAACGATAACCATTTTCTTCTCATATTTCTTTTGTATCTTGTTGTGTGAGCAATGTTTAATTTCACATAAACTATGGTAACAATTTACATATAGCGAGGAATTTTTAGGCGGCATAGTCATTTGTGTTATGCCTTACATTCAATTTCTTTTTTGCTCTGTTATAAAATTGTCTGTTCTAAGAAAGTGTAAACTGCCGTCGCGTGTCCCACCTCCTCTCACGCAGCCCCCGCTGACGCTGCCACTCCACGGTGCCCGCGCGGCGGCGTTCGACGGCGCGGACAGGCGCCGGTGCCTTACCGGCCGGGCCACTTCCCGGCCCGTGACCTTGCCTGACGATAGGTCGCCGTCTCGACAAACCTGTTGCACGGCAGCGCTCGCGAGCGCCTGGGGCGGCCAACCCCGATCGCCGGTGACCGGGCGGGCCTGCCGGCAGATGAGGCGCTTCGGCGCTGCCGCTGATGCACTGCCCCGCGCAGAAACTGGTTCGAGCATCGTGGCGAGCCACGTTGTTCCGTTGTTTGGAACCCGGCACTGCGGCCCCCGCTTTTATTGCTCCGACAACTTCAGTGCTGTATCCTTACCCGCTATTTCCGCTGTTAATTCTGGCGTTGTCTCGGCAAACTGCGTAAGGGCATCTTTCGCATGCTTCGTTGTCCCTGATGCGTCGAATGCCAATCTTTTACTATTACCACGGTTACTGTAGTACATACTAGTCCAGTGGCAAACCATTAAATTTTCTAAAGTCACTGTCTTATTTTGCAAAGCATTGACAAAAGTTTTACAACTGCGGTAAATTAACATCAAAAATAAAATTTACATTAATAAACCGTCGATGCTCTCGCCGCAAATGTGGAGTCCACCGCCCCTCAAGCTTCTCAAAGGGTAACGACCTCTTCAATTTTATAGTTCCCCCCTCCGCTTTCAGCTGCCTTTGGAAGAGTTCGCATTTGACTCGGAAGCGACGCTTCAAAGACCCGAACGGAAGTTTCTTTAATGTTAGGGCTTCAAGGCCTTAGAAGAAACTTCATTGTGGCACGGGGAGTCTTTCACGCCTGATTTCTCCTGACGTGACCGCTGTCGCAGTTGAGGACTGAAAGAAAAGTTGTGTCAAGATTTACTCTCATTTTTTGCGATATGCCAAATAAGGTCTGGGAAAGTACTCGAGAAGTGTGTTCGAGAACATACGAACATAATGTGTTCCAGATATATTTCGTGTTGGTTGAAAACTTTTCTAAGAATGTTTGCTGGATTTCAGGTAATTTTGATGATTCAGAAACGTGGTGGTAAGAAAACCCCTGGGCAGAAATGTGAACTCTAAGGAACTTACGTAAATACATATTCATTCACATACTGAACTACCTGATGCAATGTAATATGGTTTATGTATTGAAGTATAAAACTATAACAAGTCTTTAATAATGTCCCAAGCTAAATAATTGCATTTACTGAATCGGACTTCCACTGTACTAGACCGCCGGGGGACTCGTGAAATATTGCGCATGCGCTAATATCTTATTTTTTGTCGCACAGAACCCTCAAAAGTTAAAAGTCAGGGGAGAATTGGATTGACGCATTTCCTTCACTTTCAGGAACCGTGTGTACTTACATACATTTATTCACTACAAGACTCGATCATACAATCGTTTGAACCGACACAGAGCGCTGTCTTCGCTTTTCTGCCACCAAAATTGACATGTTTTGATCAAAAGTAAATAAAAAATGTGGTACACATAGGTGAACTTAATTCGACCAAAAATCATGGACTATTGTCCATGATTAATCTCCTAAATTAAAATGGTTTAATGCTAGAAGGGCACTAATAAGTGCAAATGTAAAACATTCCCGAACTTCTTCTTTTAAGAACTTTTCCTTTTCCCAAATCATTAGAGAATAAAATGTAAATGCTAGATTCTCCTCCTGTACTGATATTATAATTATCATCGTCAGAGGCTATCATTTAACTCATTCATTTTTTCTCTCTTAATGCGATTACATTGTGTTCTCTTGTCACGTACCGCTTCTGACAATGATACGTCACTACAATAAAAAGTAAAGACAAAGCGGTATACGGAGACAAGATCGAAATGTGTCCTCGACGACCTTACAGTCTTGCCTAGAACATAACATTCTTTCATTACTGACCTTCAAACTCCCATGAAAAAGTTGGACGCGAAAAGGTTTCTTGAATAATAATAAGATAACAGGACCACTGAGGTCAGTCTGACGTGCTACAATTTAACAGTTTAATATTCGGTTTTGTTGCAATGATAACTGTGTTTGATAAAACCTGAAATATACATTTACAAATTCAATTGCATAATTCATCAAAATTGCACGGATGACAAACGATTGAATTATCGGATTTACAAACGAGACCCTTAAAAATAATTATTACTGTTGCGTACATTTCTAATTCAACCTGCATGATTGAGATCTGCCTGAAAGAAAAAATATGTTTGGGTACGTACATGAATTATACAAACGCATATACTGTAATTGTTTTGTATTACTTGTAGGGACTAGTTAAAGGAGTTATACATACTTGAATATTAGACATTACGACACAAAGCCAACGCCGACACAAACTAACGCAAGCTAAAATCGATGGACATACGCGAAAATGTAGTTCTGGGCATCAACTCTTAGTGTTATTACCCAGCAATTACTCGGTTATGAAAAATGCATGACATCATTTACAGATCTATTATTCAATGAAATTATGAAGATGCCCGCGTCACAACAATCGATTTGATTGAAAAATGTCTTGATAAGTTAGTTCTCTCATCGATTATAACTTACACAAAGAAACAATGGAAAAAGTACGGCAGATAAGCGTTTACTCTATTTATTTCAATATTTTAATAAAAATTACTGTTTATACTACAAAACCAGTTAATAATAGTGAACGATAAATTATCTGGAGCTTATTACCTTCCATTTAAAGCAAAACACAAGAAATTTAATTGAGCGGAAAACTAAAACTTCTCGATATACGAAAATCCTTAGTTTTAAATGTAAATATTTTTACAATTCTCTAAATGTCAGATATATTAATGAAAATCAGAACTCAATCACTCTTAAAAATACACTTTCTTTTATTACAGCAAAAAATTCGAGAATAAATGTTCATTCATTTTCCAGAAAAGTTTGAAAATATCGCTTCATGTAGAGTACTCCTTAAAATTAAAATATCTTAATGATCTCCGAACCAGCACAAGTAGATCTTACTCCCTAGTGATTACTTTAAGTACAAACGCTTCTAATCCAATAGAGCTATGCGTGACACTACCTATTATCCATCCATCTACACAAATTTATTTTCGGTACAAAATTGTGTGAAACTTCTCTCCTCCTGTACCAATCTTTACCATTTTTGGAACAGCACTAACAGACCATAATTCTGAGGTGTGCACGAAGTTACAGCTGAAATGAATCCTAAATACGGATTCTATGACCGATACTCGAGCTCATATTGTTGAGGTGATTTCATTACTTTTCCTCCCTACACTTTAGTATAGTGGGAAAAATATAATTTTAGTAGTTTACAATCTTTATATGATAGATATGTCTAGAAAAAAAATTGTCAGAGGAATTGTAAAGTGCCAGTGTGGGTTATTTCCCATCCCACCAATATTTCGCACCTGTGCAATGGGTCTTTTAAAGGAATCGTGCGTTGTCATCAAGTCAGAAGCAGTATGTTTTAATATTTCGTTTCATTGACTACCGTCTACACGAGGGTTAGTGCTACTTATTCTAGTGCAGCAGCTGGATGTAGCTCGGGTTCTACGGTTGCCGAGACCTGGCCGGAGCGTGTGGCGCACGGCGGCGCACGGCGGCGTGGGGTGGGGCGGTGCCGGACAGGGGGCGTGGGGCCCGCGCGGCGCCCTGTCGGCGGAGGGCGCGTACTACCTTCACCATCACCAACTCTACCACCACCACCACCACCATAGTAACTAAATATACATTTATATCCAAAAATGCTACTTACAATATTTGCATGCAATACTATATTTGAAAAAAAAAAAATGCATAATTTGAGTTTACGAGTACATGCACTTTCTTTTCCGCTGGAAAAATTCACCTCTACATTAGGTTTTTGCCATTTGTCGAAGTCCTTGAGACTAGAATGACTTTGATCATAGTAATATCGGGCAAGGAGCTTTTCTTCTTTTAGTCTTACGAATATGTAATCACTAAATATGTACTTGCCTACGTAACACCTACATCTTCAATGACAAGACAAAATTGAAATGTCTGGAAGATGACTTGCATGAGCATACTGAATGCAGTGCACGGCACTCTGCAGTCACTGTGCACTTTGATAAGACAACACCGGTCTTATCATCCCGGTTTACCAACCTATTACCAACCCGGTTCAAACCATCATAAGTATGATTTGAACGAATTCGATTCTATTTATGTGCAGTAAATTCATCTTCTTGAAGATAACAGTATGCAGCATAAGTGTGCACACTGCATAATTGTGTTCGCTCAACTTTGAGATGAGAGAGCAAAAAACATTCATGCACGATTTGCCTATTTTCTTACAAAGGTTTATTGCTAGTACTTTGAACTATACTAACGCTTTGTTGGATTCCTGGGCATTTGAATTTAGAACTCTGGTGCAGATTTATGACCGAAAGTTGCGCATCCTGCTTCGCTTTTTTTGAAGTCAGTCCAGCGTCGTGACACGCACGACGTGCGAAGTGTCCAGGAGAGGCCCATCCACCATAAAAGCGTGCCCGACAGGGGCTGATTTGTATAAGTATTTACACGAACAATGGGCTTCACATGTAACTACCGGATCGTGAGGGGTGGGGCTGCCCCAACAACCGGGGAGAGTCGTGTGGGATTACTGCGAGTGGTGGATCTCGGAGGGGAATTTTCTCCCATGCAACGCGCGGTGTATGAAGTCGGTTCAAGGCTTTCGAAATTTGAAATAGAAATGTAAGTTTTCTCTTTTCATAAAAATAAGGCCTTTTGTGATGCAAAGCACGAACACCTGCAAGATGATAGAAGTTGTTTGAACATTATATCTGATCTAACCTTATCTTTCCAGAGCTGTAAGATTATTATATTTTTCCCAGCAAGCATTTGTACTCTATTGTAAGAACAACGAAAGGAAATAGTTCAACGAATGTGTGTATTAGAAAAGTTAGATATCGATCAGACAGATAACTTAAGTTGAAATCGTCATGAATTATTTTCAGTTAGTAGTGAATTTATTTCAGATAATTTGAAATTATTAGCAATTAACTTTTCCACACGGAATAAGTAGTATGTAAATGTTCCAGAGCTCTAAGACTTGAGCTGCCTGGGAAAACGATGCGCGAAGAGAGATAATATTGAAGTACTTATTGACATCAAAACTCCTGTATTAAATATATAGGTAAAGAAATTTCACGATAATCTACAGGAAATAAATAAATTGTTAAAAACCTTTCTTCCGTTCTCCTTGACTGCTCTGTCATTGAGTAAAGAATTGTATTGGAAGATTAGAAAAATAAAAGCTTGTTGAAGTGAAGTCGGGAATGCCGAAGAAATATGGAAATCAAGGTAAAAGGGAAAGAGAACTTCGCATATAGAGTATGCCAACCAACACATTAATGTAGTGGTTTTTGACGGCCGACATCAATATGATTGTTTTCCAAGCTGATAGGTTGTGATCTAATGGACGTTATTCCAGACGAAACTTCGGAAAAGACAAAGAAAATAGAAGACGAAAAGATTCTTGAAAGAGAAAAGAATGAACCCATCCACTACATTGTTATTCCTAGTGCTGTTCAGTGTCTGTAACGAAATACAATTAATAATCTATATTATAGAACCATCGATACTTCGTTTACTGTGTTTACATGCCAAGGACTTTAAGCATCTCGTAGCATACAATAATCAACAGCCATCTCGACGTTGCGTCCATGCACAGAAGCAAAAAAATTATGCACAACACGAACTGTGTCTGCGCAGAATATTGATATTGCAGACATTTGCCACATATCACGCTGTGCTTGAAGTCCTTACAGAATCTTGTATCTAATCAAGCGGCACGGCGCATAGGCAAGAAATAAGTTTTTTGGTATTATCTACTGATATATAAAGACACAACAGCGGAGTACTATCCGTATGTACTGGACGAATTGCGTTGAAATGATATTTATTATTGTTAGTTGTGTATATTATTTTTTAGTTGTGTTATTTTTACTGAATGAACTTTAGAGGCGGGAACCCTGATTTTAAAAATATGAAAACATTTTTTGTGAGAAAGTGAGTGAGGAAGGCGGGGTATTTCCAAGTGGGAGCAAGGCAGAGAGAGTTTGGGCAGGACGGAGCGGGAATGCAATAGAATAGATGCAAGTAGGTTAAGCGGCAGGGCGGGAATATACCTGTTCCTGTCTAATAAATTATTGTGATAAATACCCCGGCAACGCGGGGTACTTATGCTAGTTTATTGATAAATATCAATTCTAGATACTTCAATTTACAAGAAACAAAAAAATACTTCTTGTGAATTGTTGCAGACACAAGGCAACTTCGAAATCAAGCGTTTCAGCCAAGGTAATATTTACCCTCTCTAGCACTGCAAATATTCCTACTCTTCATTGTTTTTATCATTTTTCTTAATCAGATTTTCAATTGCTATAAATTATATGAAATCTTTTTTCCAATTATATTGACCGGTTTTAACGTATCACTTATTTTTATTTTCCAATAAATTAAGCTATATGTAATTTAGATTGACACGAACTGAATCTTTAACTTAGTAAACTCTCACGGGCAATTTCAAAAATAAAAAAAAAGACCTCTGAGAAATTAACATAATTTGTGTTAAATGAATTTAATTGAACTTAACTGAACATAATTTAACGTAGTTCCGTTGATATCAGCACCCCTAGTCTGCTCGTTTCAAAATGGAAACTGTTTAGAGTTTTCATGACGAGTTTTGAAAGAGACAATCATTACCACGGGACACAACACCTAGAAAATTACTTGTTGAAAACATGTTGTCTACTCAACTTTCGAATTTTCCCCAATTGTAAAAAATGTTCAATTTCGTTTCAGAAATGTTCCCTTTTAAAAATGCTATATTTATTTGTTTTTCAATTAATTTAAACATTAGAAATTGAAATATGCAGAACAAAAACTTATTATTGTTGTTTTGCAATTCATTCTGCGAGGTATTTAATTTATTTGAAAAAATGTTAATTTTTAAAATCTCAATTTTATGAATGACTTTTAATTCTTTCAAATGCAATGTAAGATAAGTGGCGATCATCTTATTCACAGTAACTATAACAATATAAGTTAACTTTTATAAATGTATGAGAAATATAAACAGTAATGAAAATTTGTATTAAGTATTGTTGTCACTACCCTCTTACTGTTCACAAGCGTCACAAATAATTTAATCTTATGTAATATCATGGACGAATCTGGGCGCCATCACAACTTCCTTCGCAGAAACTCAAAATCAACTAGTCTAAAATCTTCTAATAATTGTGTAGTAATTCTCCAACAAAATAAATAATTGTGTACTCAACTACGAACAATTAAAAAAGGGTATGAATGAATCATTTTCACGTAAATTTGCGATATTATAAAACTTTCGTCTCGTCCCTCAACTGAGATATTACAGTCTTCAAACACGAAAAATTGTAAGCGGTTTAAAACAGACGTGCCCGCCATCGCACCACCCTTCAAAGAAATTCAAAATGAGTCTATAATCTTCTCCAAATTATGTACTAATTCTCTAACAAAATAAATAATATTGTGCTCAATTATAAACATTTAAAAAACAGATAACTATGAAGCACTTTCCGTGTAAATTCGCGAATTTTAAAACCTATTTTGAATCAAATTTCAAAGTTGAAATTTATAAAGCAGTTTAAAACTATTGTGGAATTTTAAATGTAATAATTTCAAAATTTTATCTGGTCCGTTAACAGTGTTAATACATTCTACAAACCCGAAAAATTAAGGGCGGCTCCAAACAAAAATGGTCGCCGTGCGCTAGCCATTTCCTGAGGCGGCCCTCTTCCTTGATACTCAAATTCAACTAGCCTATAATATTATACTAATTATCTACTCATTTTGTATCAAAATGAATAATTTTATACACAACTATAAACAATAAAAAACGGGTGCAAATGAAGCACTTTCCACGTAAATTAGAGAATTTTTAAATCCCATTTTGAGTTAAATTCCGAAGATGAAATTTATACTGCAGTTTGGTGTTTTTCGTTAAATAATTTCTAAACTTTTTGATATTGAATTGAAAATTTGCTTAAATATGCAATTTTAAAAACCATTTAGAATGAAACCTGCAATAGGTACGCTACACATCATTCATATTTTACATAACGTAACTACAGTGTTACGTGTTTACTTTTAGAAAAACGTACGGCTGCAAACTTTATTTGTTTTGTAACAATTACTCTAATAATGAAGAAATTTTCCAAACTCTTCCAATACATTTTGCTACAAGTGTTGTATATATATAAAGATACAAGGTGGACAGGTTCACAGGTGCCAGAGATTTCTCTATCCTGTGTTTAAAAACGTACATCAATTTTTATGCAGAGTGTTAGTAACGCAGAATTTAAATAGTGGTCTTCTGGCAACGCAGTCGCTGCTATGCTCGGGCCGGCTACTTCCTATGCTAAAGAACAAATTATAATATTCTGAATGCTATTCGATAAAAGTGTGTTCCTGTTCGCCCAAATACGATTTTTGTTTTCCAAGGTACACAAATAGAATAAAAAGGGGATACGTATATTAGTAAGCCGCTCCCTGCAATTCAATCGCTGAAAAGATCGGTCAGGCTACTTCCTATGAAGAAAGAAAAAATATGATATTGTGAATACTATTCGACAAAATGTGCTCTTGCTTGATTCAAAAGGAATTCCATTTGCGTAGGCACAGAAATGGATTTACAAGCCGAAGTGTGTAGGTAGAGGTTTGTACTCATGGCAGACGCTGCAATGATAGTTCAGACCACTTTGTAAGCTGAAGGGAAAAAATACTGTCAATAATACTTTGTGAAGAGTTGTTCCTGATTGCCCAGACACTCGTTAACACTTGGGTTTGCCTTGCTAGGTGTTTATTTTTGGGTGTTCCCCTGCGGTGTGGGTGAAGGAGTGTACTATCCGGGTACCTTCTTCTCTGCAGTAAGGATTATGAAACAGTTAATTGTATTAGGTAAGTATGAGTCATTTATCGTTCAAATCCAAATTTTGTTTGTACATACATTTATGGCCCTACAGAAATGGATGTACATAATAAAGGCTTTATTCTAGGATGTAGGAGCTAAGCATTTGGATTTAAGTGCTACTTCAATTATTACTTTCCCATACCATATAATATGGTTAATTATTTATTAATTTTTGTATCTGTCCTTCTTCAAGATAATAACATTTTATTACATAAAAAACAGCTCTTCTAGTCAAATTGTACCTAAACCTGTGACTTAGAAATTTTGATTCCAAGCCACTCAGCCAGTTTGAAATGTTTACAGGAATCTTAAAATGACACAAGTGGCAATATTTAAAACCAGTTTGCAGTGCATACGCAAACATGTCTTGGCTGGAGAAAACGGAGTTTTCGATACGGAGTTAGTATACTGCGCAATGCCCGTTACTAATTCTGTGCAGAAACTTTTTTATTTGGCTAAGACATATTTTCGAGACTTTTTAGTAAGGCCATTTATTTAATTTAATTCTAAACGTTATTCAAAAAACCAAGCGAGGCAAGACGATAACTAACGGATGACAGCACCTTACCTGCGCCAGACATCGCCGAGCCCAAGGACTAGACAAAAGCCCCTGCTCCAGAAATCGTATTAGAGACTCATTGTGAGCAGATATTAAGGTATGGTCTATAATTGCTGTTCGGTATAGAGTAATTTTTAAAGGAGTATTTTCACGAGAAACAAGATGCTTTTATCCGCAAGATCAAATCGCCGCGTACGTGACACGGTCTCATTTTCGTCCCTCCAGGAAAGAGGCGTGTTCAATCTTTTATTGCTGAATCATACAAACCGCCAACCTTAGGTTATGTAATAAGAAGTAAGAAATGTGTGAAGTGCATTTCGGTGCGGGTTGTTTCGTTACAAATATCTATGTCCACTTGTGAAAAAAAATTATCAATAGAAGACATCAATTATAAGAATAAGAATACGAAGAATTTCATAGTCTTATTTTTGAGGTAGTGAGTATGTGTGAGTTACATGTTTCTTTTAACACTGTATTACGGTAAAGTCTATGCGATTTATAATAATGTTGTCCTGATCTTCCCTACAAGTGAGAGCAGGTATTTTTTGAAGCTTTTTCATTTCTTAAAATATTTCAATGTATTTATTTACATTGCACATTCTTTTACAGTTTTCTTGCATATTTAAGTAGTTAAGTTTTCTCAAATATTAATTCGATTTTTTTATATACACCGTTTCCTCACGTTGGCCCATCTTTTAATTTTTTAACCAATACATACCACGCAGAGAGTCACAAATCGATAGTGCGACTTAAAAGTGAGCAGCACCCATATCTTTTCAGAAGATAGTGTTTCAATGTACCTCTTGATACCTATTATCTTTTACTTCTTACATTTTTCAAGTGCAGTGCAACCTCGATAATTCGCGCGTGAAAATATCGGAACAGTCAAATAGTACGAACTCTCTAAGGGAAAATAACTTCGCGAATGCAAGTTTTTACTTTATCATTGTTACTTCGCAAGAAGAGAAAATATTGTTCTTCATTCAGCCATCAAAAACACAAACCGTCGATGATCCGGATTCCATTGTGGCGAATACAAATTGCATGAAGTGAGTATTGTCTATTTGTTATATGTAGATTTGTTTAAATGCGTCTATGGGACTTCGTTTTTTTAAGTACTGAACAAGCTATATACTCTTGTATTCAACAGAATGATTTATAAATGAGTTTGGCAAGTTTTTTCACGTTGGTGACCTCTGCAGACCCATTTATTGTTTTCTTTTGAACTCCGGACCATTTGACAATCATATGATGATACGATTCCTAAGATGTGTGTGAAGCTTGCACTAGTACAGCACAATCACATTAAACCAATGGAAGAATTCAGTACTGACTCCTCACAAATTATATATTTTTTTCGTTTAGTTAACTAAATATGCTCATTATTTTCATGAAAAATCATTGATTATAACTATGATTGACGTGCAATTAAAACTTCACCGTGTAATAAAAGTCCACAACAGCCAATCAGAACTCAGAGAACTGACTTAAATATTTTAACACAGACGTAGCCAAGGTAATTTTATTTATTTTCTGCATAATTTACAATCTGTTCCTATCGGAACAATAAGCAAATGGATACATTTCCGACGTAAACTTTTTATGTCATTGAAAAATTTCATTTACAAAATCGGTATGGCAAATCTAAAATACTCTCTCTCCTCAGTCTATAGATATGCTCACTGTTATCTAGAAGGCTTGTTGAGAGGTGATTTGGGTGGTTGTACAATCTTCTCTGGTATGCTAGGCTCTTCGTGGCTATTACTTTCTCCAGCGGGACGATGTCGAGGTCTCTGTATATCGTCTTGTTTGTCACGTACCATTGTGCATTGCATAGTTTTCTTAGTGTTTTAGCTTCGAATCTTTTTAGAATTTCTAGATTCGATTTACTGGAAGAGCCCCACAATTCAATACCATAGGTACATGTTGGTTTGATTATAGTTTTAAAAATTTGTATTTTGTTATCCAAGGACAGCTTTGATTGTTTATTAGCCATGACAATTTGAGGACTTTAAGCTGCGCTTCTTTTCTCTTAGTATTGATGTGGGTTTTCCAAGTCAGGCGTCTATCCAAATGCAGTCCAAGATATTTGATTGTATCAGCTTCGTGGAGTTCTGTGTTGTTTAGTTTTACTTTTGGGCAGTTTTCTTTTCTTAGTGAAAATGTATATGTTTTGATTTTGTTTCATTTACGGTGACTCGCCAACGATGACTCCAATCTTCGATTTTGTTTAGATGGTCTTGAAGATGTTGTGATGCGCAGGAGGCGTCTTTATTTGCAGAAAGAATAGCTGTGTCGTTTGCAAAGGTGGCTATTGTAGTTCTTTCTGTAGTTGGTAAGTCTGTAGTTGATATAAGATATAAAAAAGGTCCAAGAATACTTCCTTGTGGCACTCCTGCAGAAATAGGTTGAAATTCCGATAGAGCGTCCTGATATTTCACTTGAAATAGGCGATCGCAAATATATGATTTGAGAAGTAAATAGTAGGAGTGTGGGAGAAGTTTTTTTATTTTAAATAGAATTCCTTCATACCATATCTTGTCGAATGCTTGTTGTATGTCTAGGAATGCTGTAGAACAATATAGCTTTTTTTCCAGGCTTTGAGAAATTGTGTTTACAATACGATCGATACGATCCATCGCATCAAAGCCGCGGAAAAGAGACCATAAGGTACGGCTCAGGAAAAAAACCCTGAAGGGAAAAAACCTGCCGTACCTTATGGTCTCTTTTCTGCGGCTTTGATGCGACGGAGAGACCATTTGGGGTGAATACCAGAATTCGAAAGATTAGAACGCGAAAGGATGTAGGTATTGTAATGGCTTAATGGCCTTCGGCCTACCCACATAGGATCAAGTAAGCTAATTTGTTTGTAATAATTACCTATTAAATAAATAAAATAATATATATCATATTCCGGTGTCTTTAAGTAGGATTTTTCAGTGAAGTGAGTTTCGGATATTAGCATAATATCTATATATTTTTCTTTGAGAATAGTTAAGAGCTCTCTTCAATGTTGGATTAAACCGTTTGCGTTCCAGCGAATAATTTTAATTCTTGGTGCCATTTAATGCATCTTGGATATTAATGACGTCAGTAAATTGAGCAAAGCCCGAATTTGTTCAGATTGTTGTTTGAGGATGCTTTCGAACTTTTGGAATCAGGTTTCTATTATTTTGCAGAAATCTGTTTGGACGTCAGTAAATTGAGCAAAGCCCCAATTCGTTCAGATTGTTGTTTAAGGATGCTTTCGAACTTTTGGACTGAGGTTTCTATTATTTTGCAGAAATCTGTTTGGTTTTGATTGTAGGGTACAGCGTATGTTGAGTTTTGAGAAAATGCTGTGCGAGAGAAGGGATTGGGTTGAAAGTGGCGAACTGGGAGGGGAGGGAAATCTGAAGCGTTTGGCACTTTTTGTTTCTTCTTGTCGATGGTGTCTGTTTCTTTTCTGTGCTTGTTACGTTTTTAACGTAATCTTGATACACTTGGCAGCCTTTATAGTTGGCTGTATGGCTTCGCGAACATACCGCGCACGTTGCCGGCTGCGTTGCATCTTTTTTGCATTCGTCTGTGAAGTGTTCTTCACCGCATTTCACGCACCTTGGAGTTGCTTTACAGTATTTCTTCGTGTGACCATACTCTTGACAGCGATGGCATTGCACTGGAATTTTCTTTTTGTACGGTGCTTCAAATTCTATTTCTGCATTTACAAGTGTGTCGATATTGTAGATTTCTACATTGTTTGCACTTGGTTCTAAGTCTATAAAAAAGAGAGATAGTGGCTTTTTGCTTACTCGATGAAGTACATTGTGCATGTTACGAACGGTGTGACCCTTGGATTTGAGTTCAGTTTTTACTTCCTCTATGTTTGCTGACGGATGCAAGTACTACACGAAGTGTAGTACTATCTTTCTATCTTTCTTTGGTCGATAAGTGTGGTATTTGGTCTCGGATTCGTCAAGTTGCTTAATTATTTCTCTGTAAGCTTCAATGGTTTTCGGTACCACTTTTACATCCTCGCTGTACATTTTGTACGTAAAATCCTCGTCTTTTACCTGTAGTTTAAGAAATTCTATTAATTTCGATACATTAGTAACACTTTGCACGAATATTGGTGGTATGTATTGATCTATGGGGGACTTTTTAGGAGTTTCAACTTCTGATTTCTCTTCTAATACTGCATATTGATTTTTATGCGTAAACACTGCCGCACTGACATTCGAGGGAGTTGGTATGGGCTGGTCACTGTAGGCGTGTTGTTTTCTTTTTCGAGGTTGTTGCCACTCTAGGGTACTCACGGTTATTTTTAGGTTGTTTCAGACGACCCCGGACCTTGTAGTTGTTGAGTCCATTGCTGTGGTTGTGTTCCATGAAGTTCACAGGGCTGGCCCTGGTGATGTGCTGTATAGAAGCCTGTTTGATCTCTCATAACTAGTTGTTGATTTATTCGTATCAATTGTGAATCCTGATTCATTTAATATTGATGTTGCTCTAATTTTTGCCGCGCATTTTGTTGTATTTGTAAGTTAATTATATCACTGTTTTGCCCCACGGGGCCACTTGTACCTCCATTCATTGGTGTTGAATTAATACTATTACTGAATTCACTGATGATTTAATGCTTCCACTGCTCTAGCGATGTGCTGCCCCTTATCAGGGGAGCCACTTCAAAACATTGTCACTACACACTGTACACTGAACTCGTAGAGTTGTACTCTGCTAAACTTATCTCACTGAAGTCGCCCGTGAAGGAGAGCGCTCGGCGCACGTCCGCTCGCTTCCGTGTTCAGGCGAGAACTGCGCCATAACTTAATGGAGAAGGAATAATACATCAGCGGAAGATGTCCTTGTGGGCTTGGCCTGTAAACTGCTGGTGCTTTTTTTAACTAACACTGCGGCTTCTTGGAATGGCAGTTGTTGGGTTGTTCATTCGAATATTAGGTAACTTTTATCACAAGTGGTTGTTAATATACAACGTCACATAGGAAAGTGACAATCCAAAAATGAGCAATTTTCGTGTGCATTAAATGCTGGCATCTTGTCTTTACATTCTGTAGTATTATATTCAACTCCCTGGAATACAATTGAGCAAGAAGGAAAAAAAATAAAAATTGGGCAATTTTGAGTACCTACTATCATCGTACAAAACAAATTTCAATGAACAATATGGGATTAGTAAGATTAGTTGAACCAGCTAGTCACGTAGGAAACATTAAACAACACAGCAATAGATTAGTGTGTCGATAATTTCATGAAGGTTCTAGTTTTGAGCAGAACTGAAAAGTACGCCATTTTTGTTGTATCACTTTTCTACGTTATGTGCGCCATGATAGTTATTGTCTGAGAACGGGTAATACGTAGAGAAAATCGAAGAAATAATCGTAAACTACTTCTATATCCAATAAGGCCGGCATGTGGTCTCCCAACTTGTGGATACGCCACTGACATCTATTGTTCCCGACATTTGTTTGGTGATCAGAATAAAACTAGTGATGCTACAGAATGTCACAGACTTTCCCATATTCATTTTTTTTATTGCCGCACACTCATGCCAGCTGCCATCTATCGCCAGCTGTAATTTTTTTGTCTTTTTTTTTTTTTTTCCTAATAGGAGATCGGAAATATTATTTTAAGATTATCAAATAACAGTAAAACATCGTCCTAAATGGCAATTTTCTTTGAAATTTTTGGAAACATTTTAAAGAAAATGGCATTTAAGCGCTACTATAAGTTCGAAATTTGAAGCTTTTTTTACAGACAATTTTTGAGTTTTTTAAATGGGTTAGAAGTCATTTGAAGCACATCTCACAAATACAATAGTGTGTACAATTTGCTGGAAATGTGCATAATAACGTCGGGAGAGACTTTTCAAAAACTTACATTTGTGTAATTTTTTCAAAACCGAAAGAATACAGCAAATTGAATTTTATGTCATCTTAAAGAGTTTAATTTGCACTATCCATAAGAAAATTTGAAGAAAAAATTGGAGTGCTGTTTGAGAAAATGACGTTAGAGCGTTTCTGAAAATGCGGAATTTGGAATTATAGGAAACGGTTGAGTTTTCGAAGAACTTTGCAGGACATTATTTAAAGCACATGTACTCATAAATACAATAGCGTGAATAAATTGCCGCTGATGTAAATATTAATGGCGTGAGAGACAAGTAAAACAAATTACATTTTTGTATTTTTTGAAAAAACAAAAGAATAGACCAAACTGTTCTTATCTGTCATCTCGTGTACATATAGCACTATCCTTACCAAAAGTTGAAAGGAAAAAACGTTGAGACGTTTTGAGAAAATCTTGTTTTGTTATTTTTTTAAATTGCACATGTTGCACGCAATATTGTGCCAAAACTACTAAAAGTTTCAAAAAATGAACGTAATCATAATGAAAGAAATCATTACAGAGGAATCTTTTTTTGAAGAATTAAAAAAAATTAATTGTTTTATTATCCTTGTTTGACAAAAGTATGCCTTTCAAGGGTTCTCAGATTACATAGAATAGATAATCGTTTTTGAACTACATATCATCGTTCATGAACAATGTTTGAAAACAATAATATTAGGAACTAACTACTAAGGGCACCCAGGAAGGGTGCTTAAGAAAAGTACATAAAATATTTTGAGTACTAAATACATTTTGAATTTAGGAATGTCTGAACCTGTTTTATAGCTAATTAAGGAGGATGTAGTAGGTGTTTCGAATATCTTGATTTGATTATTGGAAAAAGATTGACTGATTTACCTAGAGTGTACAGACGAGAGCCTGGGCAAGATGAAAGAGTAGAAATGGGAAGAGAGTTTAAGAATTTAAGTTTTTAGAGGTTCTGTAGATAATTATTTTAAAATTTGGTGGTTTATGATATTCTATCGTGCTTTTTTAATTTTAATGCATTTAATTTTTTTAATGCTCGGTCAAGGTTATGTTTACGACAGTAGAAGACGTCAGGAAATATCGTAAGTTTTGTGAAAACAAAAAAAATCAATTTCATTTCTTTAAAGACCCGTCAAAGAACAATTTACATGTAGTGATAAAAGACTTGCCAACTACTTAGCGTGAAAATGAAATTTTTAAAGAACTTAAGTAAATAAATTATTCAATTTTGAAGGATTTTATACTCTATAACAAAGATAGGAACCCAATTCCGGTTTGTGCAATAGATGGTGAAGGACCATTAACAAAGCACAAGAATATTCAACCTTGTTAGATTATTTTGCAGTGAAGTAAAATTTCAAAAACATATTGCTTCAAATGCAATACAATGCAAACGATGTCAAAGGTTTGGGTATTCACAGGCTAATTGTGAACTAACTTCCAGCTGTGTGAAATGCACTGGAAATCACCATTATTCTGACTGTAGAAAATCAGAAAACACAGTTCCGGAATGCGTAAACTGCAATAAAAATTATACTTCTAATTATAAAGGTTATTCGGAATACAAAAAGGCCCTAAAATCATTCCAAAATTTAAAATCAACTTCTTCTTCTTCTTCTTCGTCTTCTTCTTCGTCTTCTTCGTCTTCTTCTTCTTCTTCTTTTTCTCCATTTCAAGGATTAGGCAGGAATGCCTGTTCCGTCTTCACTTTGCACTTCAGGACCATCTCTTTCTGGGTCTTCTTCCCTTCGGTTGGTAGTTCATCACTAATTGTGGAATACGATCTTCCTCCATTCTTTCGATATGGCGCCACCACACTTTCCTGATTTCTAAGATCCTTTCATTTATGTTGAATATATCTAGTTCTTTAAGGATATCCTCATTTCTTATCTGGTCTTGTTTAATGCAGCCTTTAATTTTCCTAAGAAATCTCATTTCTGCTGCTTGGAGCTTACTTTGGTATCTTTTTTTCATTGTCCATGATTCACTTCCACACAGAAGAACTGGACCAGCCATTGTCTTATAGAACTTCATTTTTGTGTCTTTCCTTGCTTTGTTCTATAGTGTTCTGTTTATTATTCCACATATTGATTGAAATTTATTAGTTTTATTTTCTATGTCTTTATCTGTGTCATAACTGATGTCACAACCAAGGTAATTGAAATTTAAAATCTGTTCGATCACTGTGTTGTCAATAACTATTTTTGAGCGTATGGGATATTTACCGTAATGGGTCATAACTTAAGTCTTCTTTTTAGATATTCGGAGATTATACTCATTTCTTCCCAGTTGATGCAGTGTGTATAAAGCTTTTGGCAAATCATCTTCACTTTCTTGCAGTATTGTTACGTCATCTACACACACACACACACACAGGATTCAATAAACTACTGGCTCCTCTTACACATGCACCAACTGATGGATGCGATGAAACACTTAAGCATACAAGGATAAACGATTCCGGGTATTATTCGGACACATAAAACTAGCTACCTGGGAATGTCAGAGGCTAGGTTAAAAAGAAAACTATATAACAAACTAAACGAAAAAAAGGAAATAGATATTAGCTTCATAACGGAAACCCAAAGAAGCTGAAAAGTCAAATATAGAACATTATACGTGATCTACTGTGGAGTAAACTCAAAAATAAGGGCAAGTGTGGGATAGCAATTACGGTTTAACAGAGTAGAAAAAATAGGATAGTGGAGTATTCCTTTGTAATTGCGACGAATGCGACGTGCAAATTCAAATAGAGCCACTTAATACTATAGGCTGTATGCCCCAGAAAAAGGGAAGAAAATGAACACGCAC
>BOPP01000008.1:11714-31390 GCA_017312745.1 Gryllus bimaculatus | reverse complement strand
TTGAATCCCCTGGCCGCGTTACGAGCGCTGCGCAGGTTAAGTTTGGTAGTGGGGCTGCCACCTCACAGATTCCAAACAAGCTGGATGGTATTTTGAGTTACTGACCTTAGGCGGATTGCCTTTGCTGGGCTAAGAGTTCCGCCTACCCTTTCGACGACAGTCTCGTCATGTCGAAGCCGAAGATCTACGTCGGAACTTCCTCTTCTGCGTTCAGGTCCTCTTCTTTGGGCCTCTTCTAACGCCGGTGTCCTCTTCTGGAGTACTTCTTCGTCTGACCCTTCCCCTTCGACCTGTCCGGCAAGGGAGGCCCTACCAGTAGCTACGCTACCGCCGGCATAGCTCTCAGGTTCACGGGGGCACACAAGCTCCACCACCACGTCAATGTCCTGTACTCCCTAGGTGGTAAATTTAAAATTACCTCTAAAACTCAAGGAGGGCATACTGCTCCAATTCGCAATGAACAGATATCAAATCACCCGCTCCCATGAAACCCTATTCATTTTCCTCCTCTTCCGAAACAACCTCTAGCAGCACCACAAATACAGTTTCAACCTCAAGACTTATCAAACATAATATCTAATGTTACCACTCAAGAAATAAATGCTATTATCCCCCAAATTCTAACTATAATTCATAACGTCTTAGAAAACTAAATTAGAACTAAACTTAACTTAGAACTAAAACTTTACAACTAAAACGCAAATGACATTAACATTAATGCTCATAAGGCGTCATGAACATTAATTCATATACTTCATAAGGAGTAATAAAATTAAAATAGCAGCTATTACGGAGTCCCACCTCTCGCCGGGAGAAAGATTCAATATTGCCGGCTATGTATAGAAACAACAGGATATCACAAACAGCGTCAGGTGGTGTAGCAATTTTGATATCTAATACTATTAAGAATGGGCCTACAATATTCTCGCCAAACTTAGAAACAGTCGGAATAAAAATATTTGTAAATAATAGTGAAATTGTAATAATAGCTGCATACAAACCACCAAATAAAACATTTTCATGTTTCGTTTACAAGGACATTTTTAACAGTTAAATAGCCCCGACTTATATTGATGGGAGACCAAACTAGTAAACATACAGTTTCGGAATACCAAACCACTACAGCCCAGGTCAAAGACTATTTAATTTGGCTCAAAATAATAAAATTTGGATATTAGCTCCCTTTCGACTCATTTTCCATACAATTCAAATGTAGTTCCAGATATTTTAGATATACTATTAACTAAAAGCATAAATTTTCCTATATTCCAAAGCGTATTAGATGATCTTCAATCAGATCACAACCCAGTACTAATAACTTTTTCAAATCAGTAGAAGAAATAAAACCAAAAACAATTGTAACAGCAAGTGTAAATTGGCTCAAATTTTCATATCTAAAGCAAGAAAACTACTTATACCTCAGAAATATTAAATCTATACCAGATCTATAATTCGAAATCGAAAACTTTAATACAGCTATTAACGAATTATTAAAACAAGCTTCGACTGTAAAATGCAGAAATTGTTCTTTTAATAATAAGTCCATTCCAACACGGCTATTACATTTAAATTCAAGCGAAATCAGAGAAAACATTGGCAAGAGACACGTAGACACGACATCAGATCTAAACTAAACAAACTATCACGAACAGTAAAACTACAGTTAGACAAATTCAGATATTTCAAATTTCAAAAATCTATAATGGTAATAGACGCACATTGAGCTCATCTCTGATGAATAGTCAAATGTCTCACGGGAGAAAAAACTGAAATACCCCTTCTAAAAACCTATAATTCAAAAGCGTATTCAGATGAAGACAAAACTGAAATCTTAGCTGATCACTTACAGCAAGTTTTCCGACCTCATCCACTATCAGTGCCAATTCAGAATAAAATTATTGAGGATTATGTAAATGAGCCACAGATTTCAGTAACAACGAAAATTTTAGTTTCTCTCTCCATTCGAAGCCTCAAACGTTATTAGTCGTTTAAAAACGATAAAAGCACCTGGGTATGATGGAGTAAATATTAAAACGATAAAGAAACTAAACAAGAACACTATTGACACACTCACAGCAATATTTAATGCAATCCTACGCTTAAATCACTTAACAAATGCATGGAAAATGCCATCATCCTACCTTTTCCCAAACCAGGGAAAGATCCTAGATTGAGAGAACCCCACAGAACCATACATTTACTTCCCATCATATCAAACATTTTTGAAAGATTGTTACTCAGCGTACTAAATAAATACCTTACAGAAATAAATGCAATTCCCGATGAACAATTCGGCTTTAGGCGTAACCATTCATGCTCGCACCAATTACTGAGACTAAAGGAAAATATTACCGAGAGCTTTCATCAAAAGAAACACCCTGTAGCAGTTTTCTTAGACATTCCACAGGCGTATGACAGGATCTGACATGCAGGACTAATGTATAAACTGCGTAGTTTGAGAGTCCCTGATTATATCCAAAAAATAATCTATAGCTTTCTTACAAACAGAAATTTCATGGTAAAAGTCAATGAAACATTATCAACCCCTAGAAACATATCAGCATGCTTACCTCAGGGCTCTGTACTCTCTCCGCCACTATTTAATGTTTACACTTCAGATATCCCACGAATACCAGACCAAATTAGCTCTCTTCGCTGATGACTCAGATTTATTCATTGCACATGAAGACATTATCATAGCCCAAGATCGGATACAAAATAATATGGAAGAACTAATATCTTGGAAAGATCAGTGGAGAATAAAAATTAATCCAGAAAAATGCCGAGCGAAAATATTCCCACTTCTTAGACCAAGAACGCCCTCTAACTTAAAAATCAATTGCAGCCCGATTCAATGGAATACTGACCCAATTAAATATCTTGGTATGCTTTTTGATAAAAGATGGAAACCTCATATCCTTGCATTGGCAAATAAAGCAATGGGACATGTCAAATCTATATCCATTAATAAATAGAAAATCCTCGTTAAAAATTGAATGCCAGTTTATGATATTTAAATCAATCATTTTACCCACCTTAACATACGCTTGCCCTCATCAATAGAAAAACTTCAGACGGTACAAAACAAATGTCTTAGACAAATTATAAAAGCGCCCTGGTTCCTACCCAATTCCCAGATCCATGTGGAGCTACGTATGAATCTAATCAAAGATCACATCTCCACAATTTCGAAATTCTTTTACACTACACTCAACATTTATCACTAAACAAATAAATTTAACCCAGGCCGAAATGCTGTTTAACCCTTGCCGCATCAAATCCAAATTTCCAATTTAAATTTCGCCCCCCGTAAGCACATGGTAAAACCAAATCAAACATTTAGCCTAACATTAAAGTATGCAAATGTTAAATAAACACTAAACCATTCCCATCCCAATCCAACACCTTAAAAACGGAGCAGCGATGCTAAGCTCAAAATGCCAAGGATGCCTATTCCTACAATGAATAATCTATTGTAGCTAAGCCCTTAAAAGGCCACATGGCCGAAAAAAGGGGGAAAAAAGATAAAAAATGAAAGGTGATTTAGGTCCTCTTGGAGACTATCTCTACCTGAAAGATCGCTATGAGTTGTAAATATTGCAGTGTCACCCGCAAAAAGGGTAATGAGTGAATGTAAGAGATAACATAACATAAATAAAAACATTGAAAAGCGTAGGTGATAAAGGGGGAGTGGATCCTGAAGTCTTGGGGAAATCCAACTTGTATATTGTGATCAGTTGAGAGAGTGTTATTTATTTATACTTTGAATCTACGACTAACTACAAAGGATTTTATTATATTTTGTAAGTAATTTGGAAACTCAACATTTCTCAATTTAAAAAGTAGTCCTTCATGCCAGATTTTATCAAATGATTTTTTACATCTAAAAATGTAGCAAGAGTATGTCGTATTTTTTGGAAATTAGTGGCAATATAGTCTGTTAATTGCAGTAATTAAAGCAATTGATGAGTAGTAGAATGTATTCTTCATGTCTTCTGGGCTGATGGGCCGTGGTCCAATTGGCTTTGAGATGCCAATTGGCATCTCAAAGCCAATTGGCCCGGAAGACATGAAGAATATTGACTCCGGCTGTGAAAGCCTACAATGCAGTAGTAGAATGGTTGTGTCTAAAACCAAAGTGACTGCTAGGAAGAACATTATTTTGAATTACAAATTTATTAATCCTGGTTAAAAATGCTCTTTCAAAACTTTTTGGAAAGTTTGGCAGCTAACTAATTAGCCCAAAATTTTCAGGTATAGTTTGAACTGTATTGGATTTCGGAATTGATATAATAAGTGCAGTTTTCCAGGAGTTTGGAATGTAGTTGAGTTTAAAACAAACCTTATATACAGCTGTTTGTGAATTGAGGATGGGATATGGTAAATGTTAAATTACAATATTATGAATTAAATCTAAGCCTGGATATTTCTTGTTTTGAAGTTTGTAAATTATGAACTTAATTTCAGATGGAGAAATATATTTAATTCTTTCAGGAATTTTATGAAGTGGGTGAGCTAATGCTTGAACAATGTTTTGTGTTAGGGCAATATTATAAGGGAGATTGTTAGTAAAGAAGAGTTCAAAATTATTTGCCAGTAGCTCTGCTTTTTCAGAATCAGTAGTTGCTAATGTGTAGTCATTATTATTTTTTAATGGGAGAAATCGTTTTTTGTCATTTGCTATGTATGTAATTGCTCACCAGAGGGAAGCAGAATTAAGTTGAAGTTGAGATACTCGTATATAGTTTCTAAATTTAAAAAAACTGTATTGTTCTAGTTTATTTTTAACTTCATGAGTAAGGCGATTTAAGGTAATTTTAATGTCAGGATCGCAAATGATTTGCCACTTTTTATGCGTTACAAGCTTGAGAGCTATTAACTTTAATATTTCTTTTGGTAGGACAAGTGTGACTCATTTGTTAGGATTGCTACAGGTGTTTGTTGATAATTTAATGGCTTGTAATATATTACTTTGTATTTTTAAAATTTTAGTATCTACTTCAGATGGAGAATGAAGGGAATTAGGATAATTATTTGTTTGAAGCATACATGACTGGAAACGTTTCCAATTTATTTTTCCTATAATTAAAAATTATTACAGTCCCTGGCCATATTATTAGACGCACCCTAAATTTTCAATAAAAATCACGTTTTTGGCAACGGAATAAATGTATTTTTTTTATTTCTACACGAAATACATAAGTAATAATTGAAAACTTACGATACAAACAAGATATCATATGCAAAATTATGACTGTCAGTATAATATATAAACTAATTTTTATAAAAATCTCCATGCGCATGTATATCTTTAATACTTGTTAGGCCACCTTTGGCGGCTATTAGAGATTTAATTCTTTTTGGCATGCTATTAATGCATGCCTGGACTGTTCATGCAACTTTAGATTATGGTACCAAGACTTGAAATTTTTCTCAAGGAGGCAAATTTTGTTATTTCTTCCTTTGCGATTATCCTCTTCATGAGCTCCCAACATTTTCTATGGGCTTCATTATCTCGTGAATTTCCTGGCCATGGTAACACGGGAACATTTTTCTCCGACAAAAATGATCGAACTGTTCGAGCAGTATGATATGGAGCCCCATCTTGCATAAAAACAAATGATCTTCATTTGTGAACCATTCTGTAGTTGAGGCAGCAGTCGTTTCTCCAATACTTGCTTGTACTGGTCTTGTTTCATGATGCCTTAACCAAGTACAGACCCCCGTGCCTTTGCTACTGATCACTGACCAAATCATTGCCTTGAGTGTATGTTTCACAGTCTGGATGACACAATCTGAATGATACTTTTCACCAGGGCACCTTCTCACAAATTGATGTTTGTTTGCTAGAATTTCGAAAGTACATTTGTCGCTAAAACAAACCTGAGATACAAGTAAATGACATCAAGAATTAATTTTGGAGCCATTTATAATTATAAAAAAAGCACTAGACTAAATTATTACCGATTTCCTGAAGTCCAAATCTTTATTCTTAAGGTTCTTAGCCCATGCAAGACGTTTTTCTTTCATACCACTGTTAATCTGGTTTGTGGGTTGGTCACAAGCTTTAAAATTCATATTCTAGTAGCGTACACCTTACTGTGCTTTCAGATACACAGATTCCACTATTTTCCAATTTAAATTTTATTTGTTTAGTAGTAGCAAACCGATTTTCGTGGAAATCTTCCTCAACATCTCTCAGATCTTGGTGAAAATATTCTCTTCTGACCACATGTGTTCTTCCTTCGAGGGGATAATTCTTCACCAAGGACAATTTTTTTCTTAATTCGCCGATAGATGTCTCGGATACGTTCAACCTCGAGATATCTCACGATTTGAATAATTTTCTGTGTCGACAAGAGCTTTCACTGCTGCGATCTTCCGAGGAGACAAATCACTTGCCCTTCCCCATTATTTTTATTCAAAACTATCAGTTTTTTTGTATACAACAATTCACAATTTTTAAATAAACACGGCTATAACTATTTCACAAACTAATAAATGAAAATAAACTATCTTCATGCAAGAACACACTATCATGTCACTCTTTGTTCTAATCAACTCTTGTAATTTGTGCGTCTAAGCAACAATGAGGTGTAATAACAATGGTACATAATGACAAATAATGTGTTAATTATTAGAAAAAGAAGCTTTTTTTTATTGATTGATTCACAACAATGCCAGATGTAATTGTACTGCAGTGAGAGACTTCAAAACTTAACATTTTGTTAAAAATTTGGAGTGCGTCTAATAATATGGCCAGGGAGTGTATATTGCAGCTATGGGATAACATTTTTTAAGTTAATTAAAATAGGATCATGATAAGAGTTTAATGCTGGTATGCTGTATTGTGTAAATGGGAATTTTAAATTCTGTGAGACTGCAAAGTAATGGATATCTGGAGAAATAGCATTATTATATGGTTAATGCGTAGGTTGAGAAGGGGCATGCATTGTCTAGTAATTCGTTGTTGCTAGATTAAATAATGATATACCTTGAGGGGTAGTCGTTTTACATCTCCATGTTTGGAGTTTTGTATTGAGATCTAAATATTATTATCATTATTATTGAAGAATTGTTCCAGAGTGTTTTGGGGTACTTTTTATTTGGGGGTTTGTAAGCTGCTATTATTGTTAATTTTCCGATTGATAAATTTATCGTTATTGCTAATATTTCTAATTGCTTGGAGGTAGGTACAAATATCTGTGATGTTTGATTTTCCTATTGATTATTATAGCCACCCCACCGCCACAATGTAGAGAGGCTCTATCTTATCTGTATGTGATATAGTTTGAAATATTTACTTTTTTGGTATTGTTTAGGTGTGTTCAGTAATACACGCTATATCACTTTTTTGATAATTTAGAAAAAGTTTGAATTAATTAATTTAACGAAATAGTCCGTTAGCATTCCTTTTTTAATGATTTTATTTTATGGTGATTGACACATTGACCACCAATTTATTTCAAATTTGGCGGCTTGTTTTTTTAAAAGGGCATTTTTGATGTTCTTTGAAGGCGTTTCAGAGGAAAGGATTATACGTTTCAAACTTGGCGCTTCGGAGAATTTTTCTCAAAAAGCCGCGTGAATTTATTCTCTGTTGACCAAATACTCATTTCTTTCGTACAAAGTCCCTTGACGTAGATTGTCAGCTGCTTCCTCTTAGTTCGGAGCGTCATCGAAAGATCGCATCAGCTCCTCCGGGCAGCCTCGCGTAAAATTACCATTGTAGAAATACTGGGAAATCACCGATTTCTACCTCAGACGCCAGCTCGCATTGTCATCACAAGCTAATGTGGAAATCTGAGTAAAAATGTTTTGAACGAATTCAAGGTTCGATTCAGGGTGTGCCAGGCACTGGATGCATTTGAAACGAAGTAAAAACCACGAAATTCGTAAGGAAAGGTTTAATTTCATTTGGACAGAAGTAACTGTGACAATTTCTTCAATACACGTTAATTCTTTCTCCAAGTAACAATCTTGTAAAATGTGTGTCGTCTCTTTTCCAGAACACTTGTCTGACAAAACACTACTGATAGAAGAGGTGATGTTTTGTTACCAATAGCTCTCCCAACTTTCTTCTTTGAGTATTTCGCCGCCTCAATTTGAAGCAAATTGGCGGTCAATGTGCCAACAGTGATTTATTATTGATTATTCTTGCAATACATCTATTATTAATTGCTGAATTTGTGGAATTAATATATTTAAAATTTTAATATAAATGGAATGCCTGGAATATATTCATTAAAATCTATTGTAGTAGGAGGAGATGGAACAAAGTTAATTTCAAGGTGCATTTGTGAATTTGTTGAGAGTGACGGTAGTTGGGGAAAATTCTGTAAATTATTAATCACAGCAGGAGGAGAAGAGGGGAATTTGTAGTTAATCTTAGGTAGTATTGGTGTTGATTTTGAGGGTGGTTGAGAGTTAAAGGAGTTTGAGTTGTTAATTGTATTGGATTTGAGCTAGATTTTGAAGACCTATTTTGGAAGAATCCACATCCTTTATAATTAGCTGTGTGATTTTCGAGACAGTTCGCACATTGAGGTAGAGATTTTGTGAGGGGTTTTACATTTACTGTAATGATGTTTTTCTACTTATCTTGGTTCCAGTTTAGTTTGTTTGTGTATGATTAAATAAATGACAATTTTTACAATGAATTGGTTGGTTAACTTTATTTAGAAACTTGACTTTTACAAGACTGTTTAATAATTTTCTTAATTTAATTATCTCTCTACTTTGATCACTGTCAATGAGTTCCACAGCGCACATTTGCAAGGCTTCTCTTTTCTCCCAACAAGTCTGTAAACGATATCTACTGAGAATATTTGACCTTATTCTAACTTAATTTCTTCGTTAGTATACGAAGTTGGTATGTAAAATAATGGCTGAAGGTACTTCTTTTGATGGATCTCTACAAGTAAAGTAATGAATGTTATTTCCATCACAATGTTTTCTATATTTTCTCTTTAATTGTTTGGAAGAATAGAGAGACACCGTCGTTTTTAATTTTAGTACTACATTCATATACATGTTTGAAATTTCTTAGCGTACCTGAAGTTTTACTTATATTTATTGGCGGTATTTTGGCCGGTTCTAAGTTATGAATAAGTACAACAAGAATCATCTCTAACTTCAAGTTCTTGAAAGGGGTTAGCAGTGGGAATATTATACACTGGTGGTGAATATTGAAAACTAATTCTTCACTGCACATTCCTCGTTTACGTTTCGATCTGTTATAATCGCTTAAGGCTAAATGCACCGAAAAATACTTGTAGGAAAATTCAATAGATGCAGCACTATCACAGGGGAATTTACCGATAACGTCTGAACCAATGGTCCGATTTTCGATCTGTAAACGGCATTTGACGCCTTTATTAAAATAGAATTTACGCTACGAAGCCCTTTTCCAAAATCTAGCAATCTGAATTTGAAATTAGTTCTCAAACTTCCGAGAAAAAATTTAAAAATGTAGCTTATAGCGCGATGGTGACATGCTTTCTGAATCCAACGCCGTGACAATCATGCAAATCGGACGAATAGGAGCGTCGTAAAGTGAAATTTACGAAAACACCTCGCCCCCCTTCCCCTTCTTCGCCGTTGCGTCACCCACCCGATTGTTGTGGGCCCTCTGTCGCGGGGGCACGATTAGGCATGCGGCGTGCGCAGCTCCGGCGGAGCAGGCGGGACTTGCGGGATACGCAAGCCAGACAGTCGGTTTCGGCTTTCGTCTCTTTGCATCTCAGTCTATTTTTCCACTGATACCAAATTAGAGATGCTATACTACCAGTACTGACTGAGGTAAACGGTCTTAATAGTAGTACAAACTATATTTTCAAATATTCCGTCTCTTCGAATATGATCTTAAAATTGTTTGAGGCAATACTCAAAATATCTATTCGATTTGGAACTGGTTTTTAAAAAAATGAACTAATTTTGTAAATATAACCATTATTCCATCTCCTCACATCTTATTTTACATATATTTTACTTCTAAGGTTTTCTGTTAACATTCCACTTGCTCTAGATACTTCCGGTTCCAAATACCGGAAAGAATTAGCGGAGTATACGCACGAGCTCTTATCCTACAACTCGATTTTTGATCTCAAAACGACGTTAGCTGCTTTAATGAGTTCATCTGGTGACTCTCTTTTCCAAGTAAAATGCCGAAGCTTATTTTTAAAAATGTTTTCGTACTTTCGGACAAACTTAAACAAGTACATGATTTTGATTCTACGGGTGGTATGGCATGACATACCACCCTGAAAAAGTCCACGACAAGATAGTCGAGAGATAGTCGCAAATCAGCTTCGACACGCGTCACCGGTCAACCAAGATCATGTACATGACTCTGGCCGCGGAAGCCTACGACTTGAAATTTAAAAAAGTGGTAAAATAGCGGGCTGGCGAGGTGCATTTCGACTCCAACGCCATAACAAGATCGAAATAAGAAAATTTATGAAATCATGACTTATCCAGCTTACTTGGTAATTATTTTGATATAAAATAAATTATTTTGATATAAAATAAATATGTCATATATTGCATAATTTTGAAGGAATAAATAATTTTTTGGTGCGTCATTTCGTACAGACTACGTAAATGAATAGAGGGTAATGATGCAATTGGACAACTCCTAGAGGTTTGCTTGCATTTGGAGCGTGTATTCTCTTCCATTTTCTTTGTTTTATAAAAAGTGGATTTTCTAGATAAAGTTATCTGTAGAAATTTCAGTATGCAAACCAGTTGCACGTGACTCTCTCATGACGTATCGGCCACAAAGATATAAATAATATGGAACATTCAAACGAGTTTAAAAACCAAGGAAATCTTTTTCTGTGAGTATGATCTTAGGATATGCTTTCGCTAACGCTTACGCGACGTAATGTAATCTACACAACTTTCCAGAGGAGATAGGAAATGATGTTTCTTTCAATGTGAAATGTTTTTGAAAATCTTAAGAAAGTGTATGCTTACATCAACAAACATTTTTAAAATCTATTTTTCCTCTTCCGAGGATGACTTTTGCCGATTGACTGAATCACACGATATTCATGCAATTGTGTTGTTATTTGCACAATCTTGGCTGTCTACTTTCTTTGTAAAGGAATAATTATAGTGCGTTGCAAATCTGCTGTTCACTATTTCGTTTCCAGATCACATTGCATAATTGTGTTGTTTTGCCAATATTTCGTCTCCTGTATCTTTGAATAGTCGATTTGAATATTTCTACAGCTGGACTTCCCATTATTCAGTGGTTTTTGTCGCCCAATGCGTTTCTTCTTATTCTAGTTCTTATTCGTAATCATCTATTATATCCACTACTATATTTGTAAGTTTCTTCTTCATATACCTTTTTCGTGTATTCTTCCCAACATTTCGAATCTCTCTTTTGTTGTATTTTTTGTCGTTCACGTTCTTAACATTCGCCATTGTTGGTTTTACACTCGTGCTCATATTTCGGATGACCTGAAAATTTCTTAAGATCTCCATTGTTGTTATGTTCTCCACTTCTTCGCTTTTTCTTGAGTACATTTTTCTTTATCTTATCTTTGTCTGGCTGGAATAGCCTGTAGGCTTTTCTGATTTTCGTCTGGTCATTTGCTTTCTTTGCAGAGAAACATAATGTTGAAAGAAAGAAATATAAGGATCCGTGTTTATAATAATATAATAATAAATAATAAAATAATAATAATAATAAATAATAGGCATGCATTTAAAGTGAAAACAAAGTATGTTACTATATATTGCTTATCATATATCCATCGAATCTTCTTTTCGATATCTGAGTTTCCAAGATTATGTGAAAACTTTTTCTTTATATTTCACGGAGAAAATCTGAATTTTCTCTGCGGGTCTGATTCACTCTGTCCATTGTGAAAACTATTAAACAGGTTGTAGCTCGAATGCATCGGGCGATCGTTCTTTCACCGCCACCAGCCGCAAAGGACTAGGAGAGGGATTAGGGAAAGAACGAGCCTGGACTCGAATAAAGTGGCCGTGGGGAGGGCCCCGGATTTCCAAGTCCGATATGCACTGGGACAGTGGTTGCAAATAGAACAACGTGGAGAAATACACACCAAGTTCACTGATGCGCTCGCTTACTCGTTGCCCTTCTCCCTTTACACTTCCTGCTCCATGTCACGTGTCTATTGCGTCTGTTAATTTACGAACCACCTCATTCTTATAGTTGGGAGCTGATTGATTGCAAGGCTGAGAATGCGCTCGGTGTTCTTGGAAGCTGCCCTCCTGCCCGCCTAATCTGCAACTACTAGCTGTCCCAAATATATTACGCCAAGTATCCATAGACAAAAATGAAAACAACATACGAAAATAAGGAAAACAAATAAGCATAAGTGAATACATCAATGTGGAATTTTTTTTATCTTTACAATATGGCTTTTCTTATGGGTACTCAAGGCTGCCCGCGGCTTCAGATCCTTCTTTTTTAATTGATATACAGCGTCTGAACAGATACTTCAGTATAGTTTACTACGCGAAATTTCTGTTGTGCAGCGTGTGATGAAGAACGGCGAATTTTTTTTTCGTCACATTTCTTAATAACGAGACGTATAATTTCCTAGCTTAACTGTGTATTGTTTGGCTTTACTACGAACAAAAGCTATACCGTCCACCAAAAGTCAGAACCAAATTAAAATGAATACGCTTGTATTACGAACAAGAAGCAAACATGTTACTCATTGAGTTCATGTCTTCTCAGAACAAGAAACATTCTATATCAGATGAAGTGATATTGAACCTCATAAATGTTGTCAAAGGAGTATTCCCATCTATTTCCTCGACTCTGGGTATGCGGCAAAATACAAAACACGTCAATATTGCCGAATACTTACACTGTATTTCGCAAATTCTTTAGTTCAACCTCGTATGTACGACAGATGACAGAAATATTTAAATATGTGGTTATTAAAGTTTTGAATATATTTATTTTGTGCAATGTAATTGAATTTTCCCCAATATTCAAGAGAGATTATTGTCAAATTGCCGCCTTGCGAAAGATGAGGCGTAAAAATCGTTACATTAGTGGAACACTTTTCAGGTTTTCAACGTCAAAAGTAATTTGTTGAGACGAAAGTGGAAAGTGGCTTTAGACTATTCAGGTACTAAAACTTCGATTTATAGAGGAATATACTGCACAATAATTCAAGTACAAAATGGCCATGAACTGATGTTTGTAAACATTCTTTCAATAATATTTTAGACCCTCCAATAATCACTAACGAAAAATCAGAATCCAACGTTGTTTGCACACGCAGCCACCCCGGAGCCACGGCCGCACCGCGCCGCCGTGGAAGGGATGGGGTCTGAGGGTAGGTTTCGCCGACCCACCGGCGACGACGAACAAAGGGACCGGAGCAGGTAGAACGCTGCGGCCGCGGCGCAGTAGGAACGCTCCCATAAAGCTGTGTTCTGCTAGCGGAGGCGCGTGGCCCCTCCTCCAGTTCGCGTAGCTGGAGTTCGGTGTTGGCTGCCGCAGCAGCCGCCACCTGCTGCTCGTGGGAAGGTCTCCATTCAAACCAATGCCCTGTTACGCGCTGCTGCGAAGCGCGCCGCAGCCGCGCCGTGGGAAGGGGCCCTAAAATTCATTGAAACATAAGAGCGCCTTCCCACGCCGCCACGGCAGCACGCGTACATCAATCAGCAGGGCTCTTTGCCGACCCTCCGGCGACGTCGAACAAGGACCGCAGCAGGTAGAACGCCGCGACCGGCGGCCGCAGTGGGAAGGCTCTCATTTAAAGCTGTATTCTGCTAACGGTGACCCGTCCCCCCTCCTCCGCTTCGTGTACCGCGAGTCGACGGAAGCGCGCTGCCGTCGCGACTTGGGAAGGCGCTCTAATATTGTGCTTTTTACAGCGGGGATGAGCATATGAGATTGCTATTCCTTTTTTTAACTGTGTTCCACGTGATTCTCTCAAGCCAAATTACCAACAAAGTATTTTCCAGAAGACGTTTAGAACACCTGCACCATACATGAGATATTCAAATTTATATAACTTTATAAATTTATATAAAAATATAACAAAGAGTAATTTATGGAGGCATACTCTAATCATAAATTAATTTCCCGTTTATTAAAATAGTTATTCATTTACAATTATTAATAGTATAAAATATAAGCAAGGAGTTCAAATGTAACACTTTAGAAAGTATCTGTATTATTTACATGGATATCTTACATACTTTTCCCTCTTCATACAGTGCACTTCATACAATGCAATGACACTAGGAAACTACATACGGATTTGGAGAATCTTTGGACGGCAGCGACGCTTCTGCGTGAGAGAGCTTGGGGGAACGTTCCAGGTAGTGTCATAAAAGAGCTGCCTGCGTCCGAATTGGAAAGAGAGCCTCGTCCGCAGATGTTACCACTAGCCGCACATAATGAAGAATAACAGATTATAAATATTTGTGAGTTGACAAGGTCTTCTTCTGATCAGACTCTCACAGGCGTGTGAACGGTTTATGCTTACTCGTGTCGGCTGGGTGTGTGTGAATGTGTAACTCACGCGAGTTGCAAATTTCAACTAAGAGCAAACAGCAATCCTTCTCCATAGCCATTGTCTGAAAATTGTCAGTGCTACTTATAACTACTGTACAATCAGAGATCATTCTACGCACGTACTAATTTATTTCCCAAAATTTAAATTTATCACTATCACAGTTTATTAATTAAATGTTATCGTAGCGGCGCTGTCGTAGCGGCCATCCAGGGATTCAAGCACTTATTCAAGCAAGTAGGAAGGGCATAATCAAATTAAAAATATTGGAATAGTATTCATTTATTACTTCAAAAATATATTTATGCCGTTGTTGTTTATGAAATGTTATTATGCCGGCATGAAAGTTAAGCCGTCATGACAGACATTAGCGTACTAAAATTAGAAAGTAATGCTTCTCCAAATTTGATATTACTCAATTGATCTGACTGAAATAAAAAATCTGCGAATTTGAAACGAATATTTTGATTTTTTAAAGTACATTATATAAACCGTTTACAACATTCCAAAACATTACTTAAAATTGTCTCCAAAAGTTTGCATTCTTTTACGAATAGAGAAAAGAACGGCTACTAAAATCTCAGGTTTTATTTCTATTTTGCAAATATCTCAGTTGCACGCAATTTTTCAGGTTTGTAGAAAGTTCTAAAACTGTTGACGGACCAGATACAATTTTGAAATAAGTACATGTAAAAGTTTACTATGGTACAAAACTATCTTATAAATTTCATCTTAAAATTTGGCTCAAATGGGTTTTAAAAATTCGCAAATTTAAGCGAAAAGTGCTTCATTGGCACCCGTTTTTTAATTGTTTATAGTCGAGTACATTTTTTGCATTTTGGTACAAAATTAGTTCATATTTAGTAGATAATTTTAGGCTTGTTGATTTTTAGTTTTTGAGAAGTGGTGATGCCCACTTTGACGTCAAGCTAGCGCCCCCACTTTTGCATGTGTTCTTTTATTGTTTGTAGTCGAATAGAAAATTGTTTATTGTGTCACAAAACTAGAACATAATTAGTACAAAATTATATGCTAGTTGATTTTGAATGATTTCTATGAATGGGGGTTGCATCTTGATGGAGGTGAAAGCGCGCGGCGAGGCGCGGGGCGGGGCGGCGGGGTCACACACCGGCGCGAAGCATTCCTCGACAGACGCGGCGCTGCGCCCGGTGGGGCGGGACGGGCACTCGTGTTATTAGGCCGCGTTACAGGAGGGCGCGCGAGTCGGTAGCCGCGTCAAACCCCTCTTCCGCGGGGAACAAACTCGTAGCGATGGAAACAAAAAACGGTGCGCCCCAGGACATATTTTGGAAAAATGTTAATTATGGTTTCGGGGTGGAATCTGATGTCCCCTCTCGATGTAGTGGTTACTGAATCAGACAGATTGTGTGGACACTCGGTAAAACCGAGCACTCGTAATTCATGTCATTGTACGAATGTCCTGTTTGGAAATACAATATGTAAATTTCTGATGTTAGAACATGGTAGCCATGTATTAAATGACTGACTCAAATGTTAATGAATGAGGGAAAGATAGTTTGTGTGTACGTTGGATGCCACTAAATGGATATTTTTTAATTTCATTGTGACGAAAATATTCTGGTTTCTAAGTTGTTTAAAGCCACGCAACGTACTGCATCTGGAAAGTGGCAAAACATTTTCTAATTCCAGCTGATTTTCATATCTATATAGGGAACAAATTAAATGTTAAGGAAGTAGCTTATTTCTTCTATTACCTAACATTACGTTAATAAACCTATACACTATTAAACAGTTGTTATGGCAATGTGTTTTCTTGTTAAGATGCAACAAGATTCGGCTGTACATTCACTCTCGACGCCATTGCACGCCACGTCGCTCGTGCTTGTTCTCTAGTGGGTCGGGTGGGTGGATGGAGAGGGAATAGCTCTTTCTTTGTCGCCGCGAAACTCTTCCAGGGTGGCTCGCTGAGACCACTTCAATTGTTCTGCCACTGTTTAACAAGGTCGTCGCGTTTTCTTATGGCTGAAAAAATACATTTTTCAAGCTCATGGAATATTACTCTTTTTGAAGATTTCTAGCATTTTGTCTTTTACTTACACAACGCTGTTTTAAGTACATTTACTCTTCAATATAAACTAAAGTACTTTTTACAACTCTGGCAAAAGAATTGAGAAAGAGGACTCATACTCAACGAGTTAATAACATTTGCCATCATATTTCAAACCAATAGAACATTCAGTTTCTTCAATAAAAAGCAATTATCGGTGACATGGTCGAACGAATCACATACAACTTGCACGCTTTTCTGTTTTCAGCAACCTACACAATTAGCAACTCACCCATATGGCTTTTGTTTAGTCCTCATCCACCGGCGGGCAGGGGCTCATCGCCACTGGATGCATGAGGCGGAGAACCCTAACCGGTTTACAACGTGCGCCACGAATAAATGATAATTACCTAAACTCATAAGGTTTTATTTCGCGCATAAACGCCCCCAAGAATCCAATTTGCGCCTGAATGTGCGCCGCCACTGGACGGTTTCTCGTGGTGCCGGCGCCTCAGTGGCTGGCTGGCGAAGGGTTGCGACATTTAATGTTTTTGGGAGGCCTTTTTCCAACGGAAGAGTTAGCCCATAAGCTCCAATGGGTTGTATCTCGAGTCTTACTGTTCTCAAACTTTTTGGGTCCGCATGGTTTTGCCTCGCGACCAGATGTATATAGCCTTGCAGAATATGGCGGCACATCATCAACTTGCTAAAATGTTTGATTCAATGGCAACGATGGTACAATATTTTTGTAAGAATATTCTTATTTTTCATTTTGTGCTACTTATTTCTAGTTTAAAAAAAATAATAAATACAATATAAATAAATATACAGCAGATGGTTCGTTAATTACAGATGACAGTGAAAAGGCGGCTTGTTTAAACAGACATTATTCATCTGTTCCTTAAGAATTCCAGAACAGGGAATGGAAAGCTAGAAAAGTTTTGTGTACATTAATCGAGGCCTAGTTACGAGCCACAATTAAGAAGTCGAAGAAATTATCTTATGGCCTCTAGTGTTTATGAGACAGCCAAGAATACAGGCAATTCTAATGAAACGATTATAGTAAATCAAATTGACGTTATCAGATCTTTGCGTAATAAAATAAAGTCAAAGTAATGAGAAATTGTCGAGCAACGCCGCGAGGTGCAATATTTTTTCACCCGGACGTTCACCAGTAGAGAACCCATTGAGAAACACAGGGCAAGGTATTTTCTACACTGGGAGTGTGCCGAACTTAGACGAACCGTCTAACCTAGGAACTGAAAGTAAATAGGCTATTCTAACACATGAATAATAAGAACCCGCCAGGGTGCGTCGGACGCATTCCGACAAAATTATTTTCGAGTTATGGCACATAGACCCAGAAAGTATTATTAAAGTATTAATGCAATTGCTTGATTCCGGCTCGTATCCAGAACTGGAGTCAGCTATCCTCCAACCGATATTTAAAAATAAAGGGGATTGAGAATGCCCACAAAAATTATCGCGGAATTAGTCTTTTGTCCACAGCGACTGTACAAACTGTTCCCCTGTGTAAAATACACAACGTGCGACTGAGTGAATGCCCCGGAAAATACCGTTAAATATCAAGAATGCCCAAGCAGCTTAGTAGAGAGTTCCGGCAACCCCAGAAAAGTTATATTTGAGTGTTAGATGGTGTAAAAACAGGGTGGCGTACCAGGAACTTATATTGAGTTTGTGGATTTCGAAAAGTCTTTTGACTTATTTAATAGGGAGTGTTTTATGGGAAAAACTAAATAGTCCTAGGGGTTCAGTGAATTATTAATACGCTGAGTAGACCTGTATAAAAATAGTAAAATTTCCTGATCAGAGTGCCTTCGATGAGGGAAGAGTATTAAGAAAAAATAAATGACAACTAGAGTAAGACAGGGTGCATCCCTTTTCGCTTGCAGGTGAATGGTTTATAAAATTGAATTTAATGTGACGTGAGTAACCAGCTAACAGGCACTTTCCCATGCATCCCAAGTGGATTGGAAACTCGGTCGCCCAACTGTGACATTGAAGCAGATACAGCGGCTCCGGGTAATTGATGGCTTGAAAATCCCGGACTACTATATTGCTGATGATTTAGTCTTATGTTCGGAGACGATTGAGAGGTTAAGAAGAGTTAAATATTCAGAACCCGGATATAGTGAGACATGGGACTAAAAGTAGTCAAAAACTCGAAAGTAGTAGTCTTCAAGAGGGTTTATCTGGGGTAGCAAAGAGAAATATACTACCCTAGGGTAGAAATTGGCCGCGTCAAAACATTTACATATCTTGGTGCAAAAAATTCCGATGATATGGGGTGATGGAATAATCGCATACTGACGGGCTCACAGCAAAGGAAGAATTTGTGCTCAAAGAAATCGTTGAGCAGTGCGCCGGGTTCCATATGCCGGTAAAAGTCTGCGATTCAATGTTCAAATCGGTTGTTCTCCCAGCTATGAACTATGGCAGATCTGCGAGAGTGAAGGATAATCGACTAAAGTATGAAACAGTATTATTTTAAATTAATTCTAGAGTTTCTAGACGCACATTAATGCCAGAGTCTTAAGAGATCGTATTGTATAGAATTTTAAGAGATTTAAAAATAAAATCTATTAAACTTTGATTAAATTAGGCAGAAACCAGGTACACATTACAGAGGTACTTTTAGGTGCAAATTGCAGGGAAAGCGAACAATCGCTACGGGCGGTACAAAATTAAAACGCTGACTGACCGGCAAGTGCGAGAACCAGTCTACTCGTGCCGCGAAAAATAATAGCGTGGGTTATGATAGAATCTGGTGATAAGCGCAAAGTTGCCAAGGGTAAAGTTAAACTATGTCATAAATTGAGTTCGAACTCCATACGAACATTTGGCGTGATCACAAATGCAAATACTCATATTCCGCCCAGCAATCGTATCTGTGTAATATAACAGTTATTTAGGCACTTAAGCTCTACATAGAGAAATTAAAATTACAAGCAAGAGTCCATGAGGAACAGATCAAAGCCTTAGAAAATCTGAAAGTATTATTGCCCGTCTCGAACCCTACGTCCTTCGTCTAAATGAATCTGCTATGTCCTGACAAAAGACAATTTTCTGGCTGTTCGCACGATATACCCCTGAACCCCGAAAAACGC
>BOPP01000008.1:0-11689 GCA_017312745.1 Gryllus bimaculatus | reverse complement strand
ATATTATAGTTTCGCGCCTGGTCTCCCGACACTCCTCGCTAAACCACCCTTGGGTCAGTTCCCTTCCTTCTTTCCCCCACCTTCGCATACCCTTCCCTGCGCGGTAGAGCCGCCTTTCTAAATTAATTGTTTGCGTTTCCGGAGAGCAATCTTCTCGCGCCCATCCTGCCGAGTTAAGAATATCCTGTACAAATTCCTGTCGCTTTTCCTCTTTCCATACATGAACGCAATTATGTTTTAAGAAATAAAGTAATTGCAAACTGTTTTAGTTATAGTACAATTTTCTATAGTAGTACACTGTTCATTTCGTTTTTAATGATCGAACCTATTTAAGAGGTCCAGGAGATGATGCTCAATCTTTTTAAGTCTTGGCTATATTTTATGATGTTTCTAAGGCATTTTCATGGTAGGTTAAGAATGCTGTGTCATCAGCAAACATGGCTGACGTGATGTCCGTTGAAACAGGTAGGTCGGCCGTGTATAGCAGATCCAGTAGTGGACTTCTCAGTCAACACTTCCTTGCGGTACACCAGCGGTCACAGGATAGAATGATGATGTTTCTTCCTTAAAATTATTTGGAAACATCTTTCAGTAAGATAGGAGCAAAGTAATGTAAAAAACGGGTGCGGTAACATATTTTTGATTTTATATAAGAGTTCTGAGTGCCACACTTTGTCAAAAGCTTGGACTACATCCAAAAAGACACCAGAACAATATAGATTCTTCTCAAGCGCTTCATTTATGATTTTTACTATTTTGTGGATTAGTTTAGTATGGGCATGTTTCAACCTAAAGCCGAATTGATAGTACGAAATGATATTGTTTTCTGCTAAGATTGGAAGTATCCGCTTGAAGAGAAGCTTTTCAAAGACTTTTGACAAGATTGGTAATAAACTTATAGGTCTATACAAGGATACTTCGGAAATAGATTTGCCGGGTTTTGATATGACAATAATTTGACTGTATTTCCCTTGAGAGGGAAAATGTCCAATTCTGATGACGACGTTGAAAATTGAGGTTACCGGTGTTTTTTGACAGGTTTTTGAGAACAACGGCGGTGATGAGATCGTAGCCAGGTGCTTTATAATGATTAATTTCTTTTATTGCATATGAAACTTCCGTTGTCTTGAAATGCTTTATTGGTAGAGACATTTGATAAGTTATTAATGAACTGAATAATATTTCTTGTATCAGATGGGAATGATTGGAAAACATTCACCAAATTTTCCGCAAAAACAGTTGCTTTTTCGAGGTTGGTTCTAGCCCAGTTACTATGTTTATCACGCATAGGCGGCACAGGTTTGATTGGTCGCTTAATGCGTGTGGTGGTTTTCCATAGAGAATAGTCAGTGTCTTAGGTTGGCGACAGTCTTTCGAGATACTCCTTGGTTTCACTGGCATGTAGGTCTTGTAGAAATATTTTAACTGTTGCGCTGCGCTGTTCTGTTGAAGTTTCGTTTATCATGTGGATCATGTGTGGTTTGCCAAACTTTCTTAAGTTTCCTCTTATTTTATTTCATCAACTATTTTGAGGTATTTACGAGTAGCTGTTCCGTACGTTTCTGGTGTAGCATACCATGCTGCTTGCTGGATACTAATAGTTAAAAATTCAACTGCTTCATCTATATCGAATTCACTTTTTAGAGGAACGTTTGCAATAATATTTACATTAAGCCTAGTTTTTATTGAAAATACTAGGTTTAAAATTGTTTTCTATTATATGAGAGTTAATAGTTAATATGACTGGAGAGTGATTGGAGGACAATTCGAGAGAATTTTCAATTGGTGTAAAGCTCTGATTTGTTCCTTTCATGATAAAGAAATCAAGTAAGTCCGGCAGCTCTCGTATTTACGGTTGGTTAGCCAGTACGTTGGCTCTCCTGTCGATAGCGGTTCTGCGTTGAGTGATGTGACTACGTTGAGCAGTGTTTTTCCTCGTAAAGTTGACAGTCTTCACGCCCCCCCCCCCGCGAATGTTTTGCGTTGTAGTCACCTCCAGAGATGAACTTTGCTTCCAACATATCCACATATTCTCTATACATTTCTTCCGTTATTTTATGCTTTCGAGGGCTATAGACAGCTGACACTCAATGAACCGAAGCTGCCATAAACTAGTACAGATGTGGCTTGCAAATAATCATTGTCAAAATTTGATTTCAAAGAATGCAGTATCTTTCTTGTTATTATTATCACCGTACCTCCATGGGATGTGCCATCTAGGTGTTTCGTATCATATATTTTTATAGTTAGGTAGTTCTTTTTCTGTAAAATGAGTTTCTGAAATGAGCATTACGTCAATTTTTTCGTCTTGGAGAAAATTGTTAATTTCTCTGCAAAGTTGCGGTGGTCCTTTGGCATTCCATACACCAATACGAAATGTCTTCATAATTTACTTATTACTTTGGTCATGTGGCTTATCAGGTTGGAAATTTGTTCACTTTGATTAGTATTGATTCAAATTTTTGGAAAGTTTCTTGAACAGTTGATATTAGTTGTGCAATTTCAGTATTGCTATTATAATTTATGATTTGATTTGATGGAGGGTTCTTGGCTACGTAGACCCAAGTGCGGTGTTGCATTTCGGTAGGTACTTCACTGCTTAAAAGTTTGTTGCTTCGGTAGTTTGAGTGTGAAAGATACGAATTTTATGCTTTCTGCGGATAATTGCTTTGTCTTATTTCTTGATAGATTTCGCATACCTTGTAGTTTGCTGGGTGGTTTTGCTCACAAAAGAGTACATTTAGGTAAGTCTTCTTTTCACTTTTTACAGACTTAGGTCGGATGATTTTCTTCACATTTCACACAGCCGTGTTTTCGATGGCAGTATGTTCTTGTATGTCCATATTCTTGACATCTTTGCATTGCACGATTTCTTTCTTCTTTCGAGGTGCTTCTATTTTGATTTTGCAGTTCAGTAAACTGTCTATGTTGTAAATATCTTTATTATTGTTGCTGAGTGGTAGATCTATGAAGAAGAGAAGGAGTGGTACTTTCGTTTGTCTGTGTTGAATATTATAAGTTTGGCGGACGTTGTGGCCGTAGCTTCCAATGTCCTCTTGCAGTTCTTTAACATCTGCATTTGCGTGAATTTGTTTAAGCACAACCCTAAAAGAACACTCGTCTTTGAGCTGATATGTATGAAATTGCAATTTTTTATTTTCAAAATGTTTTATGAGCTTTCTATATTTCTTCAATGCAGTTTTTTAAGATATTCATGTCTTTTATTCCTGGTTGATAGATGTGTGGAATTTTATAACCATAGGTCCATTCGTTGGATTCAGATTTTTCTATTATGTTTTTTTTCTGGTTCTGTAGAAGAGTTCGAATTTGTTGTAATTTGTAATACTTTCTGTATATCAGCATTCTGTAAAATTGGCATTTTCTTTAGAGCTCTTTGTGAAGGTTTGCTATGTTTTCATTTCCGCCGTCTCTGGACGACTTCTTGCCATTCCGGAGTGTTATCGCACGTACCTTCAAAAGATGACATTGTCGATACGTCTGTTATACTACTGCTTTGTTGTGCCAAACTATCAGCCTTCTGACAATCCGTATCTGTACTGTTTCTTGATAACGGAAACTGTAGTTGCTGCTTCGGGAATTGCTGTTGTTGCTGTTCTTGCAATTGTTGCTGTTGTTGTGCAATAACATTTTGTTTATATTAAAATAAACTGGTACAGACGAGGTTCCGTTCACTACTTCCATTGCTGCTGCTATGCTCTGTCCGGGGTCAGAGCATGTTATTGCAATTTTTTATTTTCAAAATATTTTATGAGCTTTCTATATGTTTCAACTGTACTTAATATGACTTTGACTGTCACTTTTCAGTAATTTGTACAGATTTGTACAGTACAAGCACACTAAATAGAGTAACTAACTAATATACACTTCGTTCACTCTGAATTCGCTTATCTTCTGCGCGTAGCGATACGAACAAGGTGAGCACTGCGGAGCAGCGGCCACGACTGTTCACTTCCGCTGCCAGTCGAGGGTTTTGATAGTGGCCACGCTAAAATAGTTCAACTTCGTAAGCTGAAGAACAATTTTTCAAAAAATAACATTTTTTAATTCCCGTCCCGCCATTTTTTTATTTTTGGTTCTTCAAAAGTATTCCTATCAAGTTTGAGGACAATCACTCCAATAGTTCTGAAGTTTTGTGACATATAAACTTAAATACATTCATACTTTCAGTTTTATCGAATTGAGCAAGATGATATAAATGCGCTACTGATGCTGACATTTCTGTATCTAGAAAAATTCCCATCACTGCGAACACCGTAATTATGATTCCTTGAATCATAGTTAATCATCACAATGTTTGTAGATATTAGGATAATAGATTGTCAATATTCAACACATTCTAGCACTTCTACTCGTACGTCTGCCATGAGAAACTTCGTCTCGATCGCAGAACACATCCAGTGCCTTGTGGGAGTGAAAAAGCAGACCCGTAGCTCGTCTTGTTTGATGCCATACAATGACGTAGAAGTGAGATTCGCCTTGACGTAATAATACTCGACTGGTATGAGACGTAGTGCGTAAACTCAATGTTTTTAGTTGTTTTTATTTTTAAAACGTCTGGAGGTACAAAGTGGCATTGACGAAACTTTGAAAAAAGGAAGAAAGAATTACAAGTGTTTATTTCGCGTTCACATTTTCCTTATTTTTCTTGCAAGATATCTTCACGCTTGCTCGTGTGACTCGTGTGACCAGTCAGAGAGAGTTTTTGCAGTGTAATTTGAATTTAAATGAGGATGTTTGAAGTATTAGTTTGAAGTATACAAATTTGGCAATGGTGCAAATGACTTTTGAATATCAGCAGTGTGATACTGCGTTTAACGTACACTTAAATAACATTGAAAGGTTTTTTTATTTCCCTTTGGTAGCCATAAGAATATTCAAATGGCGTTATTTAATACATGCAACAATATAATTTTTCCTGCTTTTTCGTTTTATCCAAGTACGATATTTATGTTTGAAATTTAAACGTAAATTAATTTTCTAGCAAGATAGTTAATTGACTATTTACTGATACATTGTTTGACATCGATACGGATCTAGGATAAACGCTTCGATACGATGCGGATGCCTTCGATACAGATCTCGAAATACGCTGCGCAACATACCTGGATCGACCGGATCGTGATTAGAAAGAGGGGGATGGAAACAGTTGAATTACACTTTGTTTTAACGAGGGAACTTTCGAAATTATTAAAGGGAATTATAAGAGGGAAATAAGAAAAGACAGATGAAAATCAAGGAATTACAGACCGAGTCAAGTTAACATCTAGATAATTAGTCAATAAGTAAATCTTTACATATTTAATCGTCCCTGGATATAAGGAAACTGTGTTAAGTATTTACTACTGACTGAGTACAGTTTCAGAGACAAGCAACTCGGAGATTTACTGAAACCAGCTAGTTTCATCATAAAACGGGTCAGATAGCAACCTTCTCCCACGCATCCGTCTAAAACACCGCCTATCAAGTAACAAAACGGGAACCACAATTATATTTTCGAGTCTTGCTCGGCCTTCCCTGTGCACGCATCAGTCGCCAACAGGGCGCCCTTTCCGTCCGTTGGGGCTGCAGGCGTAGTTTCTGAAAATGGCCCAGTGGCGGGGGCAGAGGCAGAGGCAGAGGGCGGCAGCGGGGCGCGTAATGACTTCGCCCCTCACGCCACCTGCTCCCTCCTCCTTCCCGGCCGCACGCCACACCAATTGCTGCCACCTCTTTTGACACATTGAGTATGTGGCTACCCAAAGTCACGGCCGACACGCCGGTACATTTTGCCCCCTCTGCAATTTGAGAACGAAAAAAAACAACAACAAAAAACAAAACAAAAACAAACAAACAAACAAACAAACAAACAAAAAACAAGGCGGGGTGGAAACGTTCATATTTCAAGGGTAGGAGAGTTCATGAATGAGATTATATACTGTACTGTCAATCATCAACTGGAACATTTGAGGTTAACGCATTTTCTTGTTGAATTAATAGATAATATTTAATAGATTGCTAATATTTTGCCTGTAGCTAATCCGAACAAAAATCTATTTTAAGTTTGTAATGCCTGTTGATTAATATTTTCTCCTTTTCATTATAGTAGATTCAAATAAAAACGTAAAAGTAGTTTTGCTTGAAAAAAATCGATGTGACATTTTAACATGACACAATTAATTTTATTTCAGTAAATTATAATGAAAAAAATAATATAATTTAGATTTTTTTAAACATGGAATTTTTGTTTTCTTTGAAATAATGATCATTTAAATGTATCATCACTTTAAATATGTACATTTATAATTCGAATATTTTACCTCTGAAATGTACACACAATCTGCTAAGCATAGTGGTCAGAATTAAATTCACATTTCGGCACAGTCAGTAGTAAAGGATAGTTATAAAAGAAATACATTTTTTAAAATATTAAGTTCATTAATTTTTCTGTGAGGACTATTTGTAGAACTCTGCCGAACGCTTTAATGCTGGAAATGGAATATTTACTACAATCTGTGAGAAGAAAAGTAGTCCAATGTCATGAGAGAGGTACAAAAATAATATTTTCCTTTGAAATTGTTGTATGTTATCTTTTGCAATGCTGTCATGACCACACACATCCATTCGTAGCTGCACGCACAAACACACACATGCATATATATATATATATATATATATATATATATATATATATATATATATATATATTGTTTCAGCAATTGGAAACAAATGAATAATTGTCGTTTATTCAGCAATATTCTTAAAAGTCGCCTTTCACAATCAGAAAATTCAATGCAATTAACTTAAACGGATGAAATGACTTCAACGAACACGGTTTAAGGACAAAATGTCTCTCAAATGAACTGAATTTACATTTTGTATCATATTTATCTTCGTCGCGTGCAGAACATTTCCAAGAAAAAAAATTAAAATTCTGTTCATCTGCATTGGCCATAAAGCTGTGAGAAAGAATGAGCTACCCCAGGAAAGACAAAACCGTGAGCTGAAATCTCAAGTTCTTCCTGATCCTGCATAATTTTCCTTCCGTTGTCAGCATTTTTCCTCGAGTAGAATCTCGATGCACGGAAACATAAATTAACAAAATTGCCTTTTTGTATGCATTTCTTATTCGACTTAAAGTACAATTCCAAGTAACGTTGGTCCTTTCCATTACGGTTTACTATATCTAAAAAGTCCCGTTGCATTGTATTTGGTTGGAAGTGATTGTTCACGCATAAAGGGCAGAAGAAGAATGGAAGAAACAACAATATGGAGAATGGAAAAATGAGGCTTTGGGGTAGAAGGAGAAATGTGCTGTGAACGGAAGCGCTAGCGACAAGCGAAAGGACGTGTGGCTTCCAGTGAATAACGCAACATCCTGCCTAGCGGCTTTGAAATCGATCACCAAGAAGAGGAAAAATTTGTAAAAACATGAAATAATTCAGAGATATTTCTTTGATAAATATATAAATCATTGAACATCGGTGCCTGTGTATCTTTGGTCTGGTCGTATGATACTCTTCCAATTTCCATTTTTATTGTGTTCAAACTAAAGCAACGATGTTACGAAATGAGAAGTTATTCACAAAATGTATTATTACAAGTCCAATACTTGAATACGAAATCTGGATATGATTATATTTTGTAACTCTCAATCCATTTTGATTCTTAAGCGGTTTTTAATCAGAACACTGGAAATAGGTCAGATCTTACTACCTCCAAGCACAATCTTTGAACTATGTATTAGATGTCGATCACGTGGGTAAAGTAGAAAGTTCTTTAAAAGCCAAGGAGGGATTAATTAAAGCGCAAATGAACTTTCTGCGAACAAATTAAATATTGACACTGCGTGTTGTGTAGCCGATGCTTGTTTTTCGAGTTGTTTCATCATTTTGACAATGGAATTGTGAAAATTAAATGAATTATTGGAAAACATATTTTTATAGGCTTTGAGATATCTTTCATGAAAATTTTACCAGAAAGATATATGCTATTGATATTTGATGCATCAGACGAATAATGTTTCGATATCGCTCAAGTTTCTATGGAGTATTTTTGTTTATAATTAAATATTTTCCAATAAAGAACACTACGATACATTCATATGTTTTACGAGGAGCATTCCATAAGTCGTGGCAACTAAGTTATCTTTTCGAAGTAAAAGAAATGTGGTTAACACAGTTTGTGTGACAATGTGACAATGTTCAAGATTCAAAGTCCAAATCGCGTGTGTTGGTGAAAAGTTGGCAACAAATAATGGCGATAAAACTAGAAGCTGTGCTAGAAGAAAGATTTAAGAGAAAACAATTGCTTTCATCTGTTAAAAACGCAGCTTTGTGTGGCAGAAGTATGGATCGTCGTATGAGAAGCATTGGGCGAGAAACGTTGTCTCAACATGGAGATGAATAATGAATGGAAATCTTCGTGATGCAACTGCTGCCCTGCCTTCTGAAAGGTGGGACACTAAGGAAATCACACTGTCGATATTTCAACCTCTTATCGTTGAGATAAATATTTGGGAATTATTTTGAAGGAATTAGCTTGTGTAATGCGCGTTGTTCCCTTTTGGGAACAAGACAATGATTTCTTTATTTGAATTTTTCAAATTTCTTCCCTCGTTGGCTCCTTTTGGTATTAGCATTGGAAAAGAAAAAAAACAAAGAACGTTAAGATGGCCTTCACTCACTGTGAATTTCTATAACTACCCCTGTCGGCTGATTTGAAACAGTTGCCATGACTTAAAGAATAACCCTTCGTGTAATCAATTACTCCGAAAGACCACTCGATCTAATAGTTCAAAAGGATTCATGAATTTTCAAAACTTCCGTCTCAAAAAGGCTCTAGCTTTAATAATAATGTATCGTGTGAAGGCACCAACTGAATGCCTTCTGGAGATATTTCTATATACTGGACGGGGTGACAAACCTCTATGACGACGGTAAAGAGAAACGTTCAGGAGAATTCGTAGATCGCAGAGCTGGGGGAAGCAAGACGACGGAGCGCGACAAAGGCGGAGGAGGAGGAGACGGCGGCAACGGCGAAGGGGGACAGCGGCCTGGCGGACTGTGTCAAGGGAGTGGCTGGGGAAGTTGATCCATAGCGGCTGGACGAACAAATAGAAAGGCACGCGCAACCCAGGGTAGGCAGCTGCAGCAGCAGCCCCGGTCTCTGCCTTTCTTCTGTTGTCCCTGTCAATGTCTTCGCGCCCTCCCCTCAGGCTGTTCAGCCTCCAGGCCATCCGGCTACCGCCGCGCTTCCACTGCTGCCAACTCTTACATCTGTCTTGCCGCAAACATATTCACTGTTCTGTCAACATGAGATTTAGCGACAATGAAGACATTTCGGATCTAATTATCAAGTCGTGTTAATCAAAATGCCAACGAAATTCAAACTGACAATTAAATTCATATCTGCTGTAACTCATTATGTTGTTAAAAAAACGAACATTTTGACAACTCAGCTTCTAAAAAAACAAATTTTCCAGTGTCGCTACCGACATTGCTATAAACAAATCTCTACTCCTTCATCTCTTATTTACAATATGTTTATTTTAAATTTATTCTGTCCATCAGCTTCATAACGCCGTATTAATGCTCTGTGCTGTTCAGTGAAATCATCGTTTCTTATTATTCTCGACATGTCTTATCTTCCCGCGTAACTTCTGTCTCTGAAACATACGCGCAAACTGCATCCGCGGGGGAGCAGCACCTGCCTCGGAGGCGGCCATTGGGCATCACTTCCTCCGTCAGCTGTTCTCTATTGCCTCTCCGTCCTGTACATCTCCTTGCCCTCCTACCTCATTCCATGTTCATCTTTGCCGCTACGAGTATCCTCTTATGCTTTGTCCTTACCGTCCTACGAAGAAGAACCAAGAGAGACCTCCCCTTTTTTTACTTTCTCGCTACGGAGTACAGAGAAAGTTATGTAATGCTGAAAGAAAAAAACCTCCGAATTTTCGCCAGAAAAACTCTTATTACAGGGTCCTGGTATCTAAAAAAAGGATAAATGCCGTTGCTAAATTCAGAAAAAAAATCATCTAACACACCTTGTAGCCAGAATGAATATCCTTTACACCGAAAAATCGAATTACTTTAAAACGTGTCTGTCCGTCCGTCTGTAACAACGCTAGCGGCTAAACCGTTTAGCAAACTTTCTCCAAATTGATATTCCTCAATAACATCTGACTGATGCCGTGGCCCCTTGAATTTAAAACCGATATTTTATTTATGGCGGGGGGGTACTTTGCATGAAGCCCCCGCGATATTTTCCAAATTTCCAAAGAAAAGGCTCCACAGTTCTTGATCGAATTTTGTTGTTGGATAGTGTGAAGGACGTTTAAGAGAATGACGTAGGTCTAATGATACTTAAAAACACTAATTTTTAGAAAATTGCGAAAATTCAAACTTTTTTTTGGCGTCTTCGGACAATTATGAAGAGAGACTTTCCCCATAATGAAATCTGTTTCTTAAAGGCATATTTTAAGATATGGTCATACACGATTTTTGGAAACTTTGAATACTTTTTCCGTGAAAGAATGAGCGAGAAAGTACGTACTGTTTTAGCACCACTAGTTTCCTCTTCATCTGCAATAATTCTTCGAATTCCGTTCCATCGCATTCTAGCCATTCATCTCGTCTTTCTTCTCCTCCACTTCTCTTTCTGACTCTTCTCTAACAGTTTTCGTACTAAAAGACAGTTTCTACTTATAATAAATAGACACACCAATTCCCATATGCTTATGACATTACCTTAGTCTCAGGAATAAAGACTCTTCACAATTTGAAAATGAAATATACAAGCCTTTAAAGAGACTGAAGCTCACGCGCTAGCAAACCGCTGTTGCTTCTACATCGATTTTCGTTGTATAGATCCTCTTTAACATTATTAACTTACTCTTTTCTTTTTCAAGCTACTCATAGTTTTAAACACTTTGGAAATGCATACATTTCCTTCATTGTTCACTCTCTTCGAACTATGCGATCATTGCTCCATTTTTCTTCAAATATTTTTCCTCGCCTCTTAATGTCATTTATTTTTCATCTTGCTTTTTTTAAAATCGGTTTCGTATTTCACGATGCAAGCCTCCCGCCTTTCATAATTCTTTTTTTGGATCTCTTGTATTTTTCTCACGTTTTTTCCCCTTCGTAATCGGATACCTACTGTACATTCTTTAAGAATAGTTAAGTTTGCGTTGCTTGCTCTGACAATAATAAACTCAACAATACACAAAAATACGTCGGAACATGAACAATATACCGTATTGTTTAATTAGAATTATCTTCTAGCGTACCAGGGAAATATAGTTTATTTAACCATTCATAGGACATTGGGCGTTTTCACTCGTCGTTTGCTGACTCATATAACTTATCCACTTCTGCAAACCATACACGGAAATTGTTGGATTTTAATGACCACGTTTCAGTTTCGAAACTATGACTGTTCTTGGTGGAAGTACGTGTCGTACTCTATAACGCAGTTTCAAGAAAAACTATGCACATTCGCAACAATACGCAACACGTGCCATTCGTAATGCCGTAAATTGAGAAAACCATGTTTCCCAGAGCGAGGTCTAGCTACTTTTCTTCTTCTCCAAATGTTTTTCGACCACAAAATTTAGATCTGCTTCAGTAATTACACTATGTAATGCCAGCTGCATAAACTGAGTAATTTCGATAACATATATATATATATA
>BOPP01000007.1:20666367-20699717 GCA_017312745.1 Gryllus bimaculatus | reverse complement strand
ATGCATAACTATAGGTAAATCAAAGTACAGAATACAAGGAGGTAAAACAAGTTTCAAAAACGTTCTTAGGTAATGATCACCGGTAAAAACCATTTTCCTTTCAGCGTTTAACTTTTCCTTCCTCAGTCATTATCTTCTTCCCCACACGTCACACGTATGTCACCTCTCTCCCCCTTGTTAGTTGCTGCCAACTGTATCTCTTGTGCTGCAGGCCACCTCATCCTGAACCTGAAAGCCAGAGCGAAAGGAAAGAAAATCCCAAATCATTGAATAGCGCAAACCGTCCATCCTCCATTCACGCTGCAACGGAGGACCTTTTCTTTAATAAAGTTGTGCAGGTTTAGTTTTTAATAAAATCTCTACAATTTCGAAAATCGGTACATGTCAAATTATTTTCGACTGCTGGTACTGTCTGGTCAATACTGACACTTGAATTTTTCCCTACTAAAATTCATTTTAGGTAGTAAATCTTCAGATCATTTGTTTGTTTACTGCATGAAAAGCAATTTTCTGGAACAAATTATTGAAATGATTATTAGGGATACAATTGCTATAATTAATTCCAGCAATTACATAGTAAAATAAGCAGAGAATTAATAAACGAAGTAACATTAATGCGGTAGTTACCAACCTGTCACCTCATTTGTGACACCTAGCACGGCAATTCCTTGTTAAAAATAAAAAAAAGGTGCTTCAAAACAGATGTAATTCAAATAGCTAGACACATGAATTTTATTTTTATTATCGTATTTCTAATATTTCACATTGATCGTAAGGCAGATTCGTTACAATAAAACTACCACAAAAATAACTAATACATCAAAACAAACATTTCCTATACCCCTAGTATTTCATGATTCTACTACACTTGTAATATCCTTCAAAATTAATTAGCAAAACGCATCTACACTTGATCTCGTTATATATAATGCTACACAATTTGAATACTGAAAGGCTGTTTTGTGGATTTTATAATATTAATAAGCCTTCAATGACCAAACTGCACAATTTCCCGACAGAAGATTTTCTTAAATTTTGATGCCACTGGATTTTATCGGAATGCCACATGAATTAGTATCTGATGTATGAAGATTACTAACTACTACAGTTCCATCAGCTAAATCAAGGAAAATCTCCTTTTCGGCCAAAAAACTGAACTAGATAAGATGGCAATGTTTCTGGACTGTGATTAATCCACCTTCGCACTTGTTTACTTGATCCACACGCAAAATACATTAACACTGAATACTCCGGTAGTACTTACAAATAACCTGAATCTTCGAAGAAAAAAAACAGATTATACTTCTCTTCCACAGGTCACATACAGTTATTTCTGTGCTTTGAAGAAAAAATTAGAATACACTTCTAGCTCTACAACACACATAGAAAACGCATTAGTTATTTAATGTAGGGAAATCTGCTATATTTTGAGGATGCAAAATTGAGCACTTTCCTTGCATCATTGGGGAGTTCTGCATCGCTGGTATACGCTCAAAACGTCGGCTTTCAATGCGTTCGTGTTGGGATGATTCCTCCAGCTCTTACACGCTGCACCAAATACAATATTCCTGAAAAAGTAAGTACTGTTCACCGATTCATTAAAATACACTATCACTAAATATTAAATATAATAACGTTTCCTTTCAATTAAAAGAATCCTGGGTCGCCGAATACTCTTCACGACTCCACTCTCTTCAACGGGTCTAGGGAGCAGGTTCTCAGAAGTAAATAAGCTGCCTGAGGGGAAAAAAGAACACGTGTCCTATTACGTGCAGGAATCATCCTTGTGTGTGACATTTGACTAAAAAATAGAAAAAATCCCTAATCCCTTTGATCCGATTTCGCAGATCGGGATCATATTTGCCGTTCTGTATTGCTGCACGGATTACAGAGTGCATGTACAACTAATACTCTTGAATATTTATGCATCCTAAAAATATTACATTTTTATGACTAATGTGCTATACTCTCCTTATATTGTGAAGAGTCCTGGAGCGCTGAATTCCCGACAAAGCCATCCACGATGTGCGTTTACAGCACATATGGCTTTGGTGCACTGCCTGGAAATCAATAACCTGAAAATAACAAACATTTTACGTTAACGGAATCGGAATACCCATTCCCAAGCATACATTCATTAAATAGTATCATACATAGATACACCTGGTCGTATTTTTTACAACGGAGAAAATATACTTACTAGACGTAACAAGTATTATTGAATGATAATCCTCCAAACTTTTGCTTGCCAGGGCCAACTTTTTCGTGTTGACAAGAACAGCCGTGTACAAGTCCTCATACGAAATATTACTCCGATGCACCATTATCATTTCATTTATTTCCTTTTAAAAGGTCTGTTTTCCAAAAGAATTTAACCAATTAATTGTACGTATAGATATTTAGTAGTTAAAATTTAATATTAAAAACATTGATGATGAGCTAATAAATTTACTATAGTATATAACCCACGTTGAAAATACACTACTCTATAGTAGACATAACACAGCTGTTTAATGTGATTAACAGAAAAGTTGATAAAACACACACACACACATTTAATAACAAACAATTTATCTTACTACTACACACTACTTACACTCAGACTTATCATACGCTTCGTATATTAACGCTGAACACACACAGTACTGCGTACACACAATACGCTTGGTACTTAATCAGGAACTGTATCTAAAAAAAAGTCCCCAGATTATACTTCTCTTCCACAAGTTTCAATCTTCAACACACTAACGCACTAGATATTGTTTCGGGACGATAAATTTATAATACACTATTAAAATTTTTAAATAAGTATACTTTTCTTTCTATTATTTCCTTTCCTTTATATATAGGCCTCTTGCGTGACGCGACATCGACGCGACGGCTCCAAGCTCGGGGGAGGCGAGTACCCCTCTGAGGCAGTTGGTTAAAATTTCAGTTTAGTTAAAATCACTGGGGTGATAGACCGGAATTCTCAGTGAGAATTTTAGAGGAAGTGCAAAAGCACTTCAAAAGTAAATTGTCGAATCCTTTGTCACTGCGTATTCGCTGCAGGATTTGCCATTAGTGAAATTTTTATTCGGAGAGGAATCGCATACGCAGAGGGAGACATGTTGTGTGCTCCGCGCCTGCGATCGCAGGCGATATCGCAGTTATCTACAAATTTCGCCGAAGAAGCCTCCAGACGACCCTGCTGACGTCACGGACTGCGCAGACGCCGCGAGCCGCTGCCACCCTGCTGTTGAGGGCCGCGACCGATTGCATTCCCCGAAGGTCGCCTTCAAGCTCCACCGTGCTCTCCCCACCCTTCGAGCACTTTGCCACGAAGGGCTCTCAGCATTGTAACTGGGGGCAATAAACCTTTTGAAGTATTGTCAAAGCGGTGCCGCGCCAAGGCACAAGAAAGGTCGTCAGGTTCAACTCTAAATCTACTATAAAATAATTTTGTACTCTCTCTAATTGTAAGCTTTCCTTTTAATTTTAATCTTTATTTTTTCTTTTTATTCAATCTTTTCTTTCTTTTATTGTTTTAATGTAACTTTCCTGGTACAACTCTGTCCAGGAATAAACGTTGTCTTTTACCAGTAATGAAATTGTTTATTTCGAATGGCCATGCATGCTTTGGCTTACAAAGCCTTCCATCACTGAATCTTAGGTTAAATAAATTGTTAGAATTGGCTATTTTTTACACGAGTGAAGGGAATAGGACCGACTGAGCTATAACCGGACCGCTAACAGCGCATTTCCCTTCGCCGGGAGATGAGTGGAGGTGTTACAATATCTCTAATCTCCGTTTTTCCGGTATCGCAGCTCGAAATGATATCTCCCGTTCCTTGATATGTATTACAGGCTGCATGTAAAGCTCCAAACTAATACTCATTAATAATTAGTCATACTAACAATATTACATTGTGTAGGACTAAAGTGCAATACCTATTTCGTGAGCATTGTACTCTAGGCTTATAACGTACAATTCAGTTTGCATTGTTGAGTCCTGGACGCTGAAGTCCCGACATAGCGATCCGCGATGTGCGTTTGCAATACATCTGGCTCTGGATCTCTGCATAGAATACAAGACACGTGAAAAATTCCAAACAAATAATTTTCGTTAACGGAAGCAGAATGGCATAATTCGAACAATATTAAGATATCAAAATACATTCCTGTACATTCATAGAAATCACATTTACCACTGTAAATTTTATCGCAATCGGATTTTAAACGCACATAAAGAGATGGTGCCTCGAGTGTTGCATGCATGAAGTACAGGCTATCTTAATTGGAGAAGAACTCTAATCAATTATTCGTGGCAGTAGTATTTCCCGAAACGGATTCACTTTCTGAAACAAAAAAAATCCACAAATTTAAATACTTATAAATAAAGATTTCAAATTAGTACTAAATGGTTTTATTTAACTTTCAAATTAATAAATATAGTTAGCGCAACACACTACGTTATATGTTCATTATTCAAACTTACCCATTGATGACTAGTTTATTTTTTAAGTGTGCATTTGCCAAGGAAGCAAACTATTCATTCTTGTAATTTATAGAGGTAAATATAAGGTGTAGCATTATTCACTAAGGGCAGTATATTCAAAAATCAATATGTAAGCTTAAGATCTGTCTAAATTCTTTCAGAGTTCTGTGTTACAGCATATGACACTGGCCGCTATATCTTCATAATTAGTGATTCGTGCATCATCAAAATTCTGAAATGAAATTATAAAACACTTTTCTTCGAGAACTATCTATAAATTACACATTTTTCAGAAAATGCTGAAACTATATTGCCTTAAAAAATGTTTCAAATTTTCCAAAGAAAAAATACATATGTCCAGGTTTTATACTTCTAGGATATTCTTCGTCATATTTCAATTGTTTGGAATACAAAAAAAATATTTTGTAGATGCGCTAATAGACGACAGATGATAAAGACTGTGTGGAAAAGCTGAAAAGATAGGGCAGGCTGAAGAGAGAACGAAACTAGTACGAGATAGTTTGTGCTATATTGTAGCGCCACTAGTTTAACTTGCCCCGCACACAAAATCACGTGGGAAATACTCATTTTGTATGACTATTTTAAGATCTATATTTGAAAAAAAGATTTCACTTAACTAGTAGTGTTACATTTTCTCTTATTACTGGTAAAGTTATCGTTACATAATTTTGCAATTTTTATCGCCTCTTTCTAATATTTACTAGCGGAACCCGGCAGAGGTTCTGCCCTCTGTGTGTCTCTCTCCCCCTCTCTCTCCGACCCCCTATCTCCGTCCATCCCTTACTCGCCCTCTCTCCATCTACCTCTCTCCGTCTGTATCTGACTCTCTCTAACCCTCTCATACACATTTGCAGATTCTACAGTCTTTGAGCAGAGGGGTTAATACCGGGAAGCGCCGGACCCACAAAAAAGAAATAAAATGATCAAGATCACATCCTGCAGATTTGAGAAATGTTTCTTTGAGGCCTTTTTCCTCAAAATTTTAGTTTTTAATAGCCTAGATCGCTTCGTTTGGGAGTTATTTAACGGTAGTAAAACATCTTACAGTGTGTGCGAGATATAGGGATATCACAGTAAAACTGTCCATGGGTAGGGTATATAATGTGTTCGTATATCATGCTTATAGAATAAGTATTTTTAAGTTAAATCGGTTCTAACAGACGGATGTACAGACATAAGATTTATTTGACATTACATTCTACTTACAATAGCCCGAGTAACATTCGTCCGTTCGTTCGTTACTCACGCTAGCGCTCTGCCGATAGAATTGAACAATTTCTGATCGGATGCTCCTACTGGAATCGCAAGCGACCTTATATAATATTTTGTTGTCTCTAAATTATTTTTAAATTACTTTAAAGAAGATGACATTTCTCTTCACAGCGCATTCAGATATTTTGTGCATACGACAATCTTCAAAATGGATTATTATTATTATTATTATTATTATTATTATTATTATTATTATTATAACACACGTAATGGTCTAATACCGGAGAATTAATATTAATATTTCTTGACTCTCAAAATAAACTTGTTAAATACATTGGCGCCACCTTCGATACAAAACTAAACTGGAAAGAACATATCAAAAATACAATAGACAAAAACATACAATAAAATTTTCAAATTGTAACCTATTATAAATTGTAATTCCACTCTCAGTATTGAATGTGCATTACTAATTTATTCATATATTATAAAACCTGCTATTTCATATGCTAATCTAATTTGGTGTAATTTAGCCACCACTCATTTAATTAAATTACAAGGAGTACAAAATATTTTTTAAGAACAATTACCTACGTCCCATAGTTTATTAGTAACATCCAGTTACACAGAGAATTTAAATAAACAATAAATACCAATTAAAATATTTAGAGCAGCAAGTTCAAAATTTTTTGCTATTCTTCTCAAAGCTCCTTGTTCTTCCCTTTTTAATTTACTAATTAAGTGAACTAATGAAAATTAAATCTAGTTCCCGAAAATATATATTAAAACCTCCTTAAAGTCAAAAAGTTTTTGTTTTTTCTAAGTAACTAATACACTTCGATTCTATATTTGATGTCTCCAACCTTCTTATAACAAAATTAGAATATAAATTAATATTGTTAACCCAACAAAACAGTTACGTTCTGAATGACCTTATTTAAAATTCATTTTTTCCCATTTTAATTCACTTCTTTGGAAAAAATAACTCCGGAATTTTGCCCCTTCAATCACCAGTTTCTATTTGTGTAATTCAACTGGGCCTGGAGTTATAATTAACTCTTTGAGGGTTGTGTTGTCTTCAAATTATTTTTATATGAAATATGTTGAATTGAGTGCAAATTAACATTTTGAAATAAACCTTAGTCAACTGGGAAGAACCAAAAAATAACTGACGAAATGTCGTAATATATTAATGTGATGTTAAAATACTAGTTGTAAACTGACTGCATAAAGTTGATTGTTAATAAAAATAATTAATCATCGAGATATTTTTCCATCAGCGATTTTTGAAATTTTTGCCCAGTTATTAAAGTATTCCCTTGCTGCGTTTATTTAAGTCATCTGTAATTGGAAATTTGGAAACATATCAATATATATTTAGAGGAAATACTAGTTTATGCAATTAGTTTATAATGTTAAACTTTATTGCACGAGTATAAGTTTTGAAAACGAGGGACTTTAGGAGCGAGTTTTCAAATTTGTACGAATGTAATAAAGCAACATTATAAACGAGTTGCATACTTTATTTTTTTGTATAACAGCATTATACATTTATAAGAGAATCAAATATAATATCGCGAAACAACTTCGTAGTAACGACTCTGGTATTTGACATCGTGCGAGTAAACGGTGGTCGGCAGTTCCGTTTAGCTCTACCTCCCCCCTCCCGATTTTCTCGCTACGATTGGCTGAATGCAGACATTATGTGCAATGGAATTTCACGTCTACTCTTTCCTCCACGTTTATGAATGTATTAATTACCATTTGAATTTTATTTTATAAACTATATTTTACATTAATATGCAACTAATCATAGTTAAATTTATTCCCATTCATTTGCAGAAGACATTATGTAATTTCAAAATTTGACTTTTTAATAAAATGCAAATGTTGGTATGACATCTTAATGTAAATTTAACACGTAACCAAAAGTTATAATACACCATCTGTAAATACTTTGGTAAATGCTTATATAATGTAGTTACATACACAGAAGATTGTAAAATAAAATAAAGTGGAAGAAATTAATTAAAATAATGTAACAAAATATAAAAATAATGTACTACATATAGTTATAGAAAAATGTGTTGTAATACATTATAAACCTAATGAATAAATAAAGTTATTAATGGTAACAAAATTACTAATTTTATAAATGTTTATATCACACACGCGGATCCAGCAAGACTTCAGTGCTTTAAAAACTATCAAGTTAAAAATAAATTTATTCAATTAAGATGAACATACCGCTAACTACACTAAACTACTACCTAATACCTACTACGCGCTAACTACACTAAACTACCTACGCCTAACTACACTAAACTACCTACGCGCTACTACACTAAACTACCTACGCGCTAACTACACTAAACTACCTACGCGCTAAACTACACTAAACTAACTACGCCTAACTACACTAAACATAAACTAAACGCGCTAACTAAACTAAACTAACTACGCGCTAAACTAACTAAAAACTAACTACGCACTAACTAAACTAAACTAACTACGCACTAACTAAACTAAACTAACTACGCACTAACTAAACTAAACTAACTACGCACTAACTAAACTAAACTAACTACGCACTAACTAAACTTTACAATACTAGTCTACTCTTTAAATATAAAATATTCGAATAATGTTGGGCATCGTCTGCCTTCGGTTGAGACTTACTTGCAAGCTCGAAACTTCGATATTATTCGACATTATCGGTCGAAACTATGCGTGTAGTTCAAAACTGTATCCATAGATTGCAATTCCAGTAAGGTCCTCTGGCAACGGCACATGGCCCTCGTCATTGATATTAACTTCACTAACCCACTCCCAAATATCCGAATTAATTGAAAATGCTCTTTAAATTACTCCCGATACTAATAATGTGTGAAAATGTCTGCGAAAATGATTTCTTTTGCGACTACCTGTGACATTCCCTTTCATGTATATATAGATGCAGAAAATGTTAAATGCACGTGCAGACCCTACAACGTGGAAAAGCAACTTATTGCAAAAAAGGGGGAAGGTGTCGATGCTATTCAAAACTTCCCGTGGGTTAGTTTTATGAACGAATATCGTACAGAAGAGAACACTGTTCAGAAAGGACGTTTGTGTGTGAAAATTAAACTGATAACAGCTGATATAGATATATCTCACCCACTTCGCATTATTCAGGTCTCCCTTGACTTTGATACTCCACAAAAGTAGACCCACCAAGGCAGCTCAGCAGGTGCCGTTGCCACTGCCAGAAAACCTCTTTACAAGGCCCTGGTAAAAAATGATAAACACAGTTGCTTAATTTCAAAAACTACGATCACGCGGAGTTTTGTGGGTCGTTGACACCGAAAAATCGAAAGATGTCCGACCGTCCCTTCCTTCGTCCCACCGTCAGCCCGTCTGTTAGTCCGGCCAGCCTGGACAAAAAACAGATTAAACAAATGGTTCGGTATTACGGATGCACAAACGAATTCTGTCTATTCTACACTTTGGTATGTAATTTAGTACATGTAGGAACAAGAGTTATCCACTTTTTGGTTTTACCATTCTGCCTGATGTACCCCAAGAATGTTACAAATTTAGCATGTAGAATTCATTAAATAATTCTTACTTGTCTTTAATATGTTCTAGTTCTAAATTCTGACGAATGTATTCCCTTAATATACTTGCTCTATATATGCACAATCACATAGCATAAATTCTCGCATACATACTATTACCCTGACTTCTCAGCGTTTTCCTTGCCCTTCAGTCGTCTGCGTCGACAAATACTTGAGCCAATCGAATGTGACGATTCCCCCGGTTCATGTGCAGGAGGGACCACCTGTGTACGAGAGAGAAAGTATATTCAAAGCGATAGCACATGTATTGTACAATTGTGCAGTATTAGCCTTGAAAATTCCTAACAAAACATGATTTTAATTAATTGTAGTGTTCTATTTCTATATACTGATGAATGTATTCGCTTAATATACAACTGCATATATACAAACACTAACACGCATAGCATAAATAGCATAAATCCTCGCTTACATACAATTACCCTGACTTCTCAGAGTTTTCCTTGACCTTCAGTCGTCTGTGTTGACATATACTTGAGCGAATCGAATGTGACGATTCCCCCGGTTCATGTGCAGGAGGGACCACCAATGTTCGCCGGGCAGAATACCTTCAAGATAATTTGAGGTATCGGGATCCGGTTTCCGCCAAAGTGATGATCATGGGAGAAAATACATTTTCTAAAGTAACGTTTTAAATTTTTGATATACTGATAATTTTTAACTTTCTCGTATACGTACGTAATTATATAATTTGTTTCTGTAACTGCATCAAAATACAAAAAAACAACAACATTAAGTAAGCTCAGAGGCTTAGTTCACTTAATAACGAAAATAATATAAATCACCCTCACCTGTGTACGTGAGAGAAAATATATTCAAAGCGATAGCACATGTATTGTAGAATTGTGCAGCATTTCCCTCGAAAATTCAAAACAAAAACGTGATTTTAATTGATTATGTTCTATTTCTATGTACTGAATGTATTCGCTTAATATACTTGCTCCATATAAGCAAACACATACACATTGCATTAATCCTCGCATACATACATTTACCCTTACTTCGAGTTTTTCTTGTCCTTCAGTCGTCAGAGTCTGAGTTGACAAATACTTGAGCCAATCGAATGTGACGATTTCTCCAGTTCATGTGAAGGAATGACCACATATGTTCGCCGGAGCAAATATATTCAAACAGGTACACCCTATGTATTCTCCGGTATTAGCCTGGAAAATTTCAAATAAAATCATGATTTTAATTAATTGTAGTGTTTTATTTCTAACGTTTTACTACCGTATTCACATAATATATTTACTGCATATATGCAAACACACACACATTGCATAAATCCTCGCATACGTACAATTACGCTGACTTCTCAGCGTTTACCATGCCCTTCACTCATCCGAGTTTACGTTGACAAAACTTGAACCAATTGAACGTGATAATTCTTTCAGTTCATGTGCAGGAGGGACCACACATGTTCGCCAGGGCGAATAAATTCAAAGAGGTCTGAGGTTCTCCATGAATTATACAGAATGGACTGGGAAAATTGATTTGAAATACATTACTTGAACTAATTGTATTGTTCTATTTCTATATCCTAACGGCTGTATTAACTTAATATACTTACTGCATATGTGCAAACACACATTGTAGGAATCCTCTCATACGTACAATTACGCTGACTTCTCAGCCTTTTTCTTGCCTTCTCTCGTTTGTCTTTGCGATTGTATCCCACGTAGGTACATTTATTTTAATATTTACGCTGAAGGAATTGATTAAATTGAAACTGCTCATCTCAAGAGTCGACGAAAATTATAAATTGAAATCTTCCTTAATTATTCAACATTGCAATTCTGGTCTGTTAATTAAATTTTAATTTGCTCCAGTGTTAACTACAAGCTTGGTTTTGGGAAGAAGTGCCTGGCCTTGCCTGCGCCGTTTCCTGTTCGACCTCCGCGCGCGACCTCCAGGAGCCCGTGTGGAGTACGAGAGGCCTGCGCTCGGCAGAGCCTCACCCGCACCTGCCGACCGTTTACATTCATTTAGACAACTTGAATTCATTTTATCTTTTACAAATTTATTAGGATAATTTTAGTTATTGGTATGAAGCAGCAAGAATACCAATATCGCCATTTCTAATTCTAATGACATACTGGAGATGAATAGAATTGCAGTGAACTCGCATGCTAACTTAAGATCTATTTCAGTAGAAAATAAAAGATGGATTTTTTTAGAAAAGCAACTGAATTTGTCTCTTAACTTAAAGACAGAAAATAATTATAAAATAACTGTTATATAGTGGTATGTTACAGGTGCTACAAAACAGCAACTTTTCGTAAATTAATTCCATTTTCAGGCTTAATGTCAAATACAAATAATTAATTTTATATTTTAAACAATGGAAAGATGGTTGTATTTAACGCAAGAATTACTCGTATATTAACTAATGTAGACAAGTCACAACGGAACGCACTGTGATAAAATCGTTGCTGTCATGTGTCACATGTAACATACTGATATCAAGCAGTTATTTTATGATAATTTTCTGTCTTTCAATTAAGGACCAAGTACTGTCTCACTAATTTGAAGAACCATGGACAGAAAAATCATAAAATAGTTTAAAAAATAACCCAAGGAAACGGCAAATAATGGAACGAACTTAAAGCAAATTTTACAATCTAATTCATAAAAGACTGCCCAAGTGAAGCGTGAATTTGTTTCATTTTAATTTATCGTCCAATAAATTCATTTCATTGGGAAATAGAAACTCGAACTTTATTCTCTTGTTACCAAAGTTATTTACAATGAATTAGTTCGTCATACTTGGAGGCAAAACAGAAAAAATGAAAAATTTGTGTATGAATGAAAAATAACACTAATATTGCGACATTGAAAACTTAAAGTTTCAATTTCGATTTTTCAAGAGCGGAGTGCCAGCAAAGGACAGTTTCTTTTCGCCTTCAGGAAAATCGTTTGCGTGAAAATCTGGCTTCTGTAAAAATTAACTTTTTCTCCAGTTTCATTCATAACAACAACAACAACAACAATAATAACAACAATAACAATAATAATAATAATAATAATGTATTCGCCTCATCTAGTTCTATAGAATGATTGTAACAAGTTTACTTCCATACACATTCGAAGTATCAAAAGTTGAAAAAGTTAAAAGTTAGCGAAACGTGTCATTTCTCCCATCTACAACAACTTGGGGCAAACCGCATCCTGACTCCCCAGAAGTTTCGAAAACATTCGCTGTGGTCGAAGTAGGAGTTTCCTCTATATGTAAAAAAGGAGCGACATGGACTTTTCAAATATACCCATGATCGGATTTAAGATGAACGATTCACCGATCTTCACACATTGATGATTCAATTGCTAGAGTATGCAATGACAAGTGCCACACATCAATATTAAACTCACCAATGTTTCATAGTGCGACATATGTAGAGGATATTCGAATATTGTATGGGAGCTACCTTAACGGTACGCTACTGTGGCAAAAAATATAGAAGACATCTAATAAAACATTTTCATTCGTTTTAATAATAATTCCTCAGTTTTTAAATATTTAAATATTTAGTATCTTATATCAATATTAATAACCCATCAACACTAAATTTACTAAGGTACACACGCAAATAATTTTTAATCTTTTTGTGCTAATGGCTCCACTCGTGCAAGAACAAAGTGGAAGAAAAAATATTTACATTTGACTAATAAAGTCATCTCATCAAATTATATACTATTAAATGTTGAGTGTTCTAAGCCCTACGTTAGGAGTAATAACATTTTAAAGCTGCATTGCGTCGTAGAAGCACAGCCTCCAATGTCAATGTCAAAGTCAAAGTCAAAGCCAATGCCAAAGCGCTGGGGTTTTCACTGATCTACATACGGAATAAGGCGTAGATTTTATATCAAAAACATTTCATTGTATTATTTAACATGTAGGTGATATTTTTACCATTGTAAATATATTATCTGTATCGAAAATAAATTGAATATTGTGAAAATTCAAAAGCCAGTTTCAAAGACTATTCGTGGCCAAGGGCATCTATGTAAAAGTGCATCAATACAGAGAATTTGCTCTCAAAAATGACATTATCTTCACTCCACTTAAGTGACAGTCTTAAATTTCCTAATTATGAGGAACTAATTTAATTGTCTATTGCAAATTTTAATCGAAACATTCCAAACCTGGTATCCGCGGCCTCCGCTCTATGATTACTTTTCTGCCACTAACCGCTGTCTCAAGCACCACCACACTACCAAAAGCGATATGTATCATTTTCCAAATGAATAAAACTTCTCAACGCTGTAGAAGCACTGTAGATGCTCAGGTAAAACTTATTTTTAATTTGAACACGTATTAACAGTAAAGCATTCCGGATTTTACCTCAAGTGGTTATCACTGCTCCAAAAATTTCCAATACTGCATGCAATTTCTGATCAAATGGCAGAAATAATTTTACCCCCTTCAAAATATTCACAAATATAATTAAATGTCATTTTGTCTATACATTGCAGGTGAAGTAACTGTACAGCTCCATTACAATATTTAAAGAAAATTAATCTAATTACTATTTTAGAAATAAGTATCTTATGATATTTCATTACATGATCTTGAATTACTAAAATATACCAGTAGGTGGAGATTGATAACCAATCGAGTACAAAACCAATATCTTGCATAATGTTTATAATTTCAAATACTATAAATCAATATACTTATAAGTTCTAAGCTCAAATAATACTTATTCCGAAACAAATTGTTTCTATGCATGGGTCATAGATTAATAGAACACTCATCTCTTAAGTTTGACTTTAGACAATGGAAGTGGAAAAAAGAAGCATTTCGAATATTGTTTTCTACAAGCTCTCCTCTGGAACAAATTTGTGCGCATCATAAGTAAACGTTTGCGTGACGTTGTAAAATTAATTTTTCTTTACATACAAATAAATTTATGTAATATCAAAGTATTATGTATTACTTACGACAGTAGAATTTCTTTTCTACGAGCGTTCGGGCTTCCGCGTAGCAAACTGGGGGCTGACACGAACGGGAGAGAGAGGCCGATATCGAAGCCGCCAGAGGTGAAAGATGTAGGAGGCGAGACCTGCAACATTAAACGCTCAGCTTAAACGCCGGCGTGCGTAGCAACTGAGCATAAGTTGCTAGAACCCACCACTCAGTACGAAAGCGCTAGTGCAGCAATTAGCTGCAAGACAGTTAAGGCTTGAAAATAATGGTGGTTTTATTAATTACATAACATTTCGTTGCGTTGACTGAAATACAAGCAATTTGCAATATGTTCTATCATATATTTAGTAAAGTATCTTTTCATTTCTTGGAAATGTCATATAGAACAGTTTTAATGCATGTCGATCCTTTGGACCAAAGAGTACCAAACAGAGATACCCCTACGTATCTCAAATAGAGTTCTGGAAAACATGTATTTTAATCCGCCATATTGGCACCTCGCTTTGCATGTTTTGTGTGGCGCGTGTGTTGAAAGGTAATGTTTTGAATAAGTTTTTTTTTACTTTCTCGTAAAGGAGTAATTATAGTAGTATAGAGAAAGATAAATAATGCTGGAGTGAAAAGTGGCTTTTTTCGACAGACAAGCTCATTTCGGTGTATCCCGATACCGTGAAAACGGATTTTTTGGCTCGTATGAACAAAATAAATTACTTTCTCTAATACATTGTGTAGTCCGTGATTCTTGATACCGAAAAATCGATTGACAGCAGAACATCTGTCCGTTTTTAAAGAACGTTAGTGGCTAAACCGTAAGAAATATTTTCACCAAAATTGATCTCCACGGGTCTTTTGTAATGGCGTCGGAGACTTTTGAATCTGACACATTTTTTTTTTAAAATAAACCCTCAACATTTTCGAAAATTTCGCTCCAGTTCTTTTTCCCTCGGATGGCGGAAGAAGCGCTTAAAGTAGCGTAAATCACATTTTCCTGAACTCAATGAATTTTTGAAAGTTATAGGAGAAAAAAATAGTTGGTGACTAACTATGTTCCATAATTGTTTAGTCAGTTTTTATTATTTATTTTAGTATTTAATTTATTTGTTTTTAAGTTCAATTCTAACCTACGTATTGCAACCACGTTAACGTACATTCAAGTATACTTTTGCAGAGTTGGACGTAGTTGTTCTTAGTATTTCAGAACAGGTCGTACCTTTAATTTAATTTTAAAATCTAAGATCTCTAAACAATATTTTTTCATTGCAATTGTTTTTTTACTCGAGGACATTCAAAATTTCTATGCAGATTTAATTTATTCAAAAACAAATTGCATATGTCATTGGCATCATTGCTAAAATCTGTACGTCTGTTCAATTGGCCACAAGAGACATCCATCCAGAAACTGTATTTTGGTAGCATTTGTGAATGAATATTTAAGTTGTTCAATATTAAGGGGACAATTAAGAACTTCAATAAATTGCGCTGCGTTATCAGATCAATCAAATCAGTGCAAACGAGGAGTAGTTATTGATTTCAATAGTGTAATTATGTGGTCTGTGGTGGAGCTGGAAACGGCATATATCGAAGATCATAATGCTGTACCACGGAGACTGAACATTTTTAGAATATCATTTAGTTTCTTACAGTCAGATTTCTCAGAGTAGTAAGCCCACCGTTGTGCTTTTTTAGAAGTTTTAATAGCAGTTCTTTAAATTGAAGTAGAAAGTCACTTGGATTAGAATTAGGGGTTCAATAGATTAGAATAATTTGTATGCTTCCTATTATTGTTGTTGTGTTTATAATAGTTCCTGAGAACTTCAAAAGACATGATAATCATGAAGACCAGATAATCATCATTAAGACCAAGAGGACCGATCAGGATATCCAAATATTCACGAAGACTTCATGAAGAAAACTTACATCGAAACTACTTACCGCATTTGCCTATAATTCTCATTCCACATCTCGAGACGGACTCGGAAGTATTAGGGAAGAGCTGCCGCAGTCGACGAGAACAACACTATGCTCTTTTTTGCCGCAAAAATGTCAGCTAAGTTGAAACTCTGCCGGTAAAGATTTATATTATCAACGTCGGTGACTGTCAACCATACAATTTCCAACGACAATAGACCACCAAAGGATCAGCGAAAGTTTGATTTCTGTGTAAATTAAAGCTACACTAAACTAGAGGTGATACAGCATATACTTTTTCGCATTTTTTCTAAATTTTCAATTTCCGAAAATTCAGAGAGTTCAACGAAAATGAGATAGTACCATTATCTTTAGCGTCCCTTCTATCCGTGGAAAAAAATTGGAGCGGTTTATGAGAAAATATTTTTTGATTTATTCCTTGAATTTCAAGCACAAATTACGTGGAAATTTCTCGTTTCTTCGAAAAATTGTACATGGCCACTTTTAAAGATCTACATCAAAGGCAAAAATCTCTGTCTTCAATTTTGTCGTTTTGAAATGTTAACATTTTGCAATTTTCGAAATTACAAAGAGTTTACTGAAAATGGGCTAGCGCCATACTTTTTACCGCCTCTAGATACATACGAGGAGAAATTTTAAAGAAAAAATGATTACGTTTTTTTGGAAACAAATTGTTTTAAAATTTTTAAAAAATGCCTATATTTCGCGCAAAGTTACACAAAAATTACTCTTAATTTCGAAATTTTGAACATGACTTAATTTGTGACTTAAATCGTTACACAGCGTTTTCGCCCGAAAATATCTTCGAATAATTCATGTATTTTTTTGTTTTTCCCTCGCTCATACGTAAGATGAGAACGTATTGCAATCATACGTCGGAAAATGGCGATTTTTGACACAAAAACTATTGCCGGAGCCCGGGTAACAAAAAGGAGAGAAATCCTGTTTTATTTATATCGTAAAATTACATGGTCTAACAGGTTGACTAGTAAGACTGTTTTCTGGGACATTGATACCGAAGTTTTATTTGACGTCCTGTCTATTCTCCGCGTCCGTCCCTTCCGCGTCTGGACTCTATCTCTGTCTCTAATGACTCCTGTCCTGACCTGTAAATGTATAATAAGACGGATAATAAAGCAGAACCAGTTAATGAAATGATTTCATTACAAGATACATAGAAATAGCGTAGTATACCAATGGAGAAAATTCATGTACAACAAAATAACAATGAACAATGTATTTCAAATTCATGGTAGGGTCAATTGCATTAGTACTAATATTCTGGCTTTCAATTGTATTTATTTAACATTGCAATGGCAGTGGTAGATGCAGAAAAATAATTTAGTTGATAAAAGCTAAGCTTTATTTAGATCCTATTATGATGAAGAGACTATCTTCATAATCTCTGACAGATTCGAAACTGATTTTTACAGACGTAGGTTGGGCACCTCAATAGAACAAGGAACAAACACAACAGGACTCTTTTCGCATGTTGTGCCTTTGTACACACAAGAGATTCACTTAGATCGTAGATGAAGACCGATCATTTAAGGTCAAAAGCTTATGCATGAATAAATATCGCTTTGTATGTCTACATTAAAAACATTGCTATACCACTGTTCACAATAATTAATTTTTTTTATTTTCTTATTTAATGTAGCTTATATTCGCGTTGAGGTAACACATGAGATTGGTGCCTCCTCTTGTCCTTATTTTGCAGTTGCTAAGTATTGTTAGTTGTGTCTGAGTGGTTTTGGGAAGACATTTATTTACTACATTTCTTACATACCTACACTTATTACCGGCATCAGCTAACTCCCCCGCAACTTGAAAAGATAGGAAATGCTACTGAGCTATGAATAGGGTTGTTACATTGGTTGTACTAATGGCCGAGACAAGCAGAAATGGCCTGCAGCAGGTGGCAATTGCCACAATCCCGACTATAATTGTGACTGAACTTTTTTTTCATTAAATACAATAAAAATTGATTTATTTACATGGCGCATAAACTACATAGGTTTTAGCTCGCCTATTAATCAATACACAATCAGTGCAAATAACACAGTAACTCGAAATTTTACATATATGGTTATATACTGTTATACTTTTTAATTTCCTTTACAAAGCAAATGAATTTAATGCACTGTTCTTTGTATTGAAATCTTTAAGATTCCTTAGTTTGTGCTTGTTTCTTGCACTTTCATTATTCAAGGCAAACAAACAAATGTTCTAACTGAAAGAGGGATCTTGCACACACTACAGTTATCAGCATCCGTCCTGTTCAATAAGTAGCCGTGTGAAATTTTGTGTGTCCTATTCTACATCTTGTTAAGACGACCTGATCATTTCTGCAGAAACTGACCGTTGGATTATCATCTTCAAGTTTTCCTAAACTGATCTTAATTTGCCAACCCTGTAAGTTGTTCCATTCTTTACTATAGAGGTCAGCTAATTGTTTCTTGACTCTTTCGAGGTATTCTTGATAGCTTACTGGTATATCACTTCTAACTTCGCTTTGCGCTGCTTCTTTAGCTTTTCTATCTGCCAATCATTTTCTGCAATGCCAACGTGCGAGGGTATCCAGCACAACGCTATTTCTTTACCCTCAGTTGTTCAAATGGTTGATTTTTCCAACTATTTCTTCGAACATACATTATCAATGGATAGATTCATTATAACAGATACAGCACTTCTAGTCTGTTATTGTCATAAATCTTTTTTGATTGCCCTTTGATGAATTTAAGAGCCTCAGCTATGGCATATATTCGCTGGATATCACTGAGCAGTCATCGATAATGATTTGGTGATCACCTCACATGAAGCTATTATGCGCAACCTACGTTGTTAGAATCTTTGAGCCATCAGCTATAAATTGTATTGTAACATCACATTTTGCTAGTTTATTTCTTATTTGAGCACCAATTTTACGATGATTAGTATTCTGCCTTGTTAGGATATTCGCAAATTCAATAACTTTTGATGTCTCGTATTGTCCAGGGCATAGTCAGGTACAGTCGTAATCTTTAGGGATGTAGTTTCTCTTGCATCTTCTTTAGTGTTTTAAATTGCTCTTATTGCTAGGGGTCCTCGAAGCTTCTTTTTATTGCTAGATGTTCTATAATGTTTGTATGCATATTCGAAAACTTTATTTATTGGAATTCAGTTTGTTGGCTGCCCCTTTCATCGTATACCCCATAATTAGGTTTCTTCTACGTTTTTCTAATGTTAATAAATCTGCTTCACACAAATGCTCATTGTTGGGCTGGTCTTGAAAGAACCACACGTCAGTCTTGCTCCCGTATTATTGATAGGTCTAACATTCTCTTGATGTTCTTCTTGGCCGCATCATATAGCCATAGTCAATTTTGATCTGACGATTGCCTGATAGTTTCTCCTTATAGCTCGTATAGTCGCTTCCCCAGGATGTATGCTAATGACTTTGCAAGGCTCATTTCTTTGGTGCACTCATTCTTTAAATTCTTGATAGAGGAATCCATTTCATCTTTTGTCTAAAACCATTCCTAAATTTTAAGTTTCCTTCATCTGTACCAACTTATGCTGTCGTCTAATTTTAGTTCAATGTTTCTTCTATGAGATCGTTTCCTAGAAAAACTATGAAAGTCGATTTGGTCTTGGAAATCTTGAGCCGGTTTGCATTGAAAATTTCATGACTGCATCTAAGAGGTTTTGAGCCTTTTCTTCTAATGTTTGTAATATATTTGCCAGTTATGCTAATATTGCTTATCATCCGCATCATATATGATGATGGGCTGGAGTTTAATATTGTTCTGGAGGTCATTAATAATAAGTAAAAATAGAGTAACACTAAGTACTGACTCTGTGGACTCATTCATAACTTATAGCTGTCTGACAGGATTCATTTATTCTAATCTTGATAAGCGTTCTTTTAGTAAATTGTAAATGAACTTGCTAATGTTGCTTTAATTCTTGACCGACGTTATTGAATTCACTACCCGTCTTCTCCACACCATCTCATAGGCTTTTTCAATGGCTAAGGCTTACGACTAAGTGGTTATATTATTAGCAAACCGTATATGCCGTTTTCTATTGATGCTAGACAGTCCCATTGTTGAATGATTTTCCGGAACCCGCTTTGATATGGGGAAATCAATTGGTGATTTCCAAGTACCACCTCAATATCGATTCACTATTTTTTCTAGCAGTTTACTAGGCAAACATGTTAATGCAATAGGCCTATAGCTGCTTATCAGGGATTTATCTTTCCTGGTTTGTGGATCGGCACAATAATAGCTTCAGACCACTTTTTAGGGAAATTGTGAATTATAATCGTATTAAATATTTGCAACAGGTACCTTATGGCGGATGGAGCATCTTTGTGATGATATATTGGGGATTCATCAGGGCCGGCACTGGTGTTTTTAAGTTTATGTATTGCTTCATCGCGGTTCTTCTTGTGTGATGGTTGGTTTAGATGTTGAATATCATTATCTACTGTGCTTCTTCTTCAAGATCGGGTTTAATTTTCTCAATCTCTTCTTTGTATTTAATGAAAGCATTAATCATAATATTCTGATCACTAGAGTTTGATGAAAATAAAGCCCAAAGCTGTTTGCAATATCCCAAAGATCATGTAAGTTGGTACGTCGGAAGTGTAGAGTGAAGTAATGCAGCGGTACTTTTGTATTTTCATTTATGGCGTTGATTCTTTTCCAGGCTTCTGTACTATTCATTTTGTAATTAATTGATGAAATAATTCCTCAAACAATTTCTTTTGGCTTCTCTTATTATTTTCCTTGCTTTTGCTCTGGCAGATTTGAATCAGATTTGGTTTGCATCCGTATTATGCCTCTTATATATCATTAAACAAATGCTTGTATTTCTTAACAGCCTCCTCACAGTCTTTAGACCACCACGGTAACTTCCTTGTACCTATTTTACCAGTAGTTTTCGGAATGGTTACCACAGCGGTGGTCATAATTATTTCTTCAAAACTATCTAAGATTGCATCTATTTGATTTAAGTCAAAACCATCGTTACTATTTAAATGTTTAATTTTGCCTTCAATAATTCGCTGATATAGTCTCCAATTTGCTTTTGAGAGAATCCATCGCGGCTCGTAAATAACCTCATGTTCCGATGTATCTCGAAGATCACGGTGATAGGATAATGGTCACTATTGGATAGGTCATTGGAAACTTTCCATTGTAAGTATATTACTAGATCGGCGTACACATACTTAGATCGATAGTACTTACATTTCCTGTTGCACGTTGAATATGTAGACTTATTGTCATCATTTAAATAACACAAGGTCTCTCTTTCCAAAACAATCATCTACTATCTTCCCCTGATATCCGTTCTTACTGAGCTCCATTGCACGTTGTGACAATTAAAATCACCAAGAAATATTAATGGTTATTACTTGTTTGAATAGACTTACAAGTTCACAACTACGCAGTTGAAATGACCTTGGGATGTATATATTGCACAACATGATGTTTCTAGATTCTATATTTATGGATACACCAACTACTTCAAGATCACTTTTTATTTGCACTTCACTGCTTACAAACGACTCGCGAACGTAAATTGCTACACCTCCACTAGCATTCACACATGACGATCTATTTTTGCAGTAACACTTGAAACCTTTGATATGATTATAATGGTTATTTTTAAAATTGGATTCTTGTATACAGACAATATCGAAGTTCACCTCATTTTGAAGTTTTTGGAAGAACTCGTATCGTGTCCGGAAGCCGTTCACGTTCCATTGCAGAATTTTGATTTTCATTATTCTTCTTCACTTGATAAACATTCGTTCTCCGAAGATGCTCTTGAGAAATCAGACGTTACCGGATCCTTCAACCTCTTCATGATTCTCGTAAAACGGGACTTCATGCCTCTATCCACTAGTAATGGGTACAAATCTCTGTGCAATACCATTGGTTTATCAGTTTCCTTAGTATAATTAAGAGATATTTGTAGTGCCTTACTAGTTCCGTACGTTTCTTCTAGAAAATCTTTGAGTTGTTCATAATTAAGAACTTTGAAAGTTTCTTCTATTTTTTCTTTAACCGGAGCTAACTGTACACTAATGTTCTTTTTCTCACGTTTATTTTCAGAGTTGTTTTCTCGATTGAACTTCTTTTTCTTCTTTTTGACAGGTTTAGCAAATTCTTGTGCTCTTTCGTCCGAACTATTCAAGGGTGGTTCCGAGATTCTATTACTATATGTATTTGTGATCTGCGAAAGTGTTCTTTTATCTGCCTTTCCAGTCTCAATTAAAGGGAAGTCTTCATCAAAAGTAGAATTATCGTTGTGGTTGAGCTCAACATTCTTGTTTGTGTCTTGTGCTAAATCTGCAGTGATATTAGAATTAATATTATCAACATTTTTACAGTTTCTTGATACATGACCTTCTTCCTTACATTGATAGCATTTAATAGTGCCATAAGAAATATAAATCCAATTTCTCTCTCCTTTGTACTCTACTACCATAGAATGCCTCCCTCTACAGGCTTCAAATGTGTTGCAGTGATAAAATACTGTTTTCCTGGTACCATTTCAACCATTCAAGGTGTAGGTGAATGCAGAGCTGGATTTCCTCCTTGCAAAATTAGGTTTGGGACTCCCATCCCCGTGCTCAGATTTTTTAAAATAAATATTAAAAACTTTATAAATTTTTTTATCTGAATAATCATTGATCAAATAGTTAACTGAACGTTTGATTTATAAAAAATAAATTGACTGCAACAATAAGAAACCAAACATATATTTGTAAATGAGAACTTTAAAAAGCAATGTCTACTTTGTAAGCAATTTATTAATTTACATCTGTATTGAAACAATGATTTACTCTATCATAATTAGTGTTTCTTTAGATTTATTCATAATTAGTTTTTTAATTTTAAAGATTTTTCTGAAGGAGTGTCCAGTACATTTTTGTGCTTGAAGGCCTACAGTATCTAAATCCGCCCATGAGCAAATTTAATAATTACATTTTATTAAAATTTTAAGAGGAATGATATATTCAGCCTTTGGTAGTTTTAGTATTTTAATGGAAACTCCTTTTCTCTTCAGCACTATATTTTATTTAATTGTTTGCATTTCCTGAAGAGTAGTAATGCATTGAATGCTTGGATGGTTCCAATGTCTTATTTTCAAAACATTTAAACCTTTTTTCATTTTTGAGTGTAACATTCAGACAAACGATTACAAAAGACTATGCCACTTTGCAAATCTCTTTTGAAGATTTTATTACCAACAATGTTATAATTTTATTATTGAAGGTCTCAATAATACAGCTCTCAGAATTATATGTTGCAAAAATTTCATTTTATCAGCTATAGTTTTATATGTTCTTTACGCAATAATCTGCATCTAAACCAATATCATAACATGATATAAAATTACACTGAAAACTAGCAAATCGTTTCTATGAATTATACAATCACACCGCAGTATTAATATAGCACATTGCAATTGTAAACTTAGTTGTAAGATTTCAATCTAAATTACTAAAAAATTAAAAATTGATCATGTAGTTTAATAAACGAAGTAAAAAATAGGGGAATAACAAAATGAAAACATACGTAAGCTTCCGCGGCTCGAATCCATGAATTCTCGGCTATCCAGTGTCACTGCCCTGAGGAAGCCTGCGACATGTCAGGCGAAACGTCGGCACCCCAGCCAACGACGCGGCGTCTCCCGGATAACCGAGAATTCAAAATAAAAACAAACAAATATTGTGATGAGAAGGATAATAAGGAGTAGTAGGAGTCAATGAATACGATTTTTGTCAAGTTGAATATAAAGCTTTATACTAAGTTGGAGAGAACAAAACTGTTGATATTGTTGTTAAGCATTCGAATCATCTATATTTTGTCCTACCATTGGCTCAAATAATTCAAGAAATAAAAATTAGAGAGAAACAAACATTGAAAAAATATTTGAAATTTTTTTTATTATGTCACTGATCTCGTAATTTTGGGGGACTTGTTTCGTGTTCGCTCAAATTCTGCTTTAGAAATAAACCTTACGAACAATATTCAAAGTGATTCAAAACAACGAAACTTTGAAGAAGCATGAACCTTGAACAGTCATGTCAATCTCAAGGATATTAAGGCGTTGCCCAATTCTGAGTCAAGATTTTTCGCTCCACTCACACATGGAAATTTTTGCCATTATTAGCGATTACTGTACAAAAACCTATAGATATGTGTCTATAATGTTACATTTTATGATTTTGCTGGTACTAATTGTGTTATAGTGTATTTTTATGTTCAATCCTATGCTTCAATTTTTCATTCCGTGGCCACGCAATCTGTTGGTAGTAGTTAAATAACTAGTCAACGATAGCTCTTTTGTGGTATTAAAATATTTTTATTTTACATCAATGAAACAAAATTAATTTGAATAATTACATAAAACTCAGCATAAAAGTCCCTATTTTGTTTATGTATGTCTCACAATACCCACGTATCTCGCAAATAAATAGTTTTGAACGTAATATGGACTCTCTATCTACTAGGGAATATCTCGCTCTAACCCCCTTAACAGGAGGGACGAATGAGCGCGATGAAGTCAGTCAGTTACTTATGAGCATGTCTCTTAGAGACGTTTCTACGAATCTTTCTAGCTTCTCATCGATAAACCAAGATTTTTTAGAATGACACGTGATTTGTTTTGCTTGGTGGACGGGAAGCAGGATAACTGTGTTTAAGGACATTAATGTAGGTTATTCAATTAGAAGAATTTTTCTTTTCATGCCCCAGAGTCGACAATCTAGTCAAATGTATTTAAAATAGTTTGTATTATGGATTTTCATTTGAATTTTTAAACACAACAGCAGCCGAAATCACGAGTCTAAGCAAATATTCGTCGCGTCATTCTTTGCAAAATGTAGTGGGGACCATTATTAAATTTTCAGGATTCGGCTTTTCTGTAATCCACACTCTGTGTTGTTCAAATCTCGTATTCATGCACGTTCAGTAGCTCTAATTCTAATAAAAGACGTTCTGTAACCTATTTTCCTTCGTATTGATGTGGAATGAGGGAGGCGGTTAACGCGCAATAATTCCCATCCTGTACTCTATCCGAATATAAGCGAAGAATATAATATTGGGGGCGTCGAGCTGTATTTCCTGAAGCGGCTGCACATCGATTCGGTTCTTACACGTACTGTGATATCGGCACATCAGCGTTTAAATAACTTGCCTAGCACATCGCGGACGAGCTCTTTGCTGCACAGACAGAAGGGAGGACTCGACTGATTGGTCGGCCACCGTTGCCATCTCCGGCGCCCCGTCGTCCCCACCCGCACCACGGCCTGCGCTCTGCGCCCTCGCCTCCGCCGGCGCCACCTCTGCGACCAACGCTGCCACCGCTGTCGTCATCCCGCCGCATTCGTACGGGAGTCATCTCCTTCGTGCCCGGCGGGCCTCCGTTTATGTCTCCGCAACCCCCACCATCCCCCTCGCCCTCGTCGCCAAAGCCTTCACCGCCGCCTCGCGCCAGAGCGATCGAGCCGGCCTTAAACCGCCCTAAGAGGGCGGGTCGAGCTCCGCGCCGCGCAGAGACACAACCGGCGGCGGCGCGAGCGAGAGCGAGAGCGACGGAGCGAGAGGGAGGGAGGCTCGCTCACGCGCGAGATCGATGCCACATTGAGCGCGGCCCCTGCCGTGACGCAGGGTAGGCAACCCGCGCGCCAGGCGTGTGCTGCGGGCGTGCCGCCGAGCGCTGCGAACGGGCAATGGTGCTGCCGCCAGCGTCGCACAGCTGTAGTTCGTTACGATCTCCGATTCGAAATGTCCAACCGAGGTTCTGTCTGCAAAATATAGAAGTAGCACCAATTTCAGAAAACAATTTTCTCAAGCTGTGGTGGTTTTTTATTGTTTGCAATAAACTAAAACGTGTAGTACATAAATAGCAACGTTCCGAAAAATCGTTATTTCCATCTTCAGGCTGGATTTAAAATTTAAAAAACACATAATGATTTTCTTGAAGATGGAAATAATGAGTTTGCAAATGTATTTGATTATTTTGACATAAAATTGTTATACTAAATATGAATTTCGTCTATAAAATAGAGCAGATACAATCTAAAAAAAGTTGTTATATACACAGTCAGAAAAGAAAATAATAATTTAAAATAAGTCAACTGTTGGTTTACCCCTAGTCAATGACAGCGTAGTTATTTGTTCTAATTCTTCTTTTAATAATTAGTATTTCAAAAATAAGACTAACTAGTCTGATTGCACGTCACACAAAAATGTTTCTCCTCTTACTGATATTATTCAGCAATAACTCACAGTTTTAAAAAAAGTACCAGGCGTAACTTAAAGGTCTACAATATAATTAAGTTACGCAGTAAACAGTCAAGATAAAATAATCTATATGCATAAAAATGATTTGGAAAGTTAAGGCAGATCTTAAAATTTCGAGCATCAAGGATGATCGCAAAAATTAGATGTGTGGTATATCGCTGTAAAATGTTAGAAAAGTTATATTTATTCACTGCTCGGAAAATATAAAATTCAAATACATTGTTACATGACGTTTAGAGTTAGGTCCCAACGACTAATGAAATGAGCGAGGTATACAAATTTTGGAACGATACAACCACTAGTTAATGCGAACACTGAGTTGAACGTGTTTTTCATTGTGTAATTGGAATATATTTTATTTGCCAACATCGGACCATGTGATTTATATGAAACTATCGAAATCATGATGTTCACTTTAGGCTAAAAACGTAATACTTTAAATATACTAACAATAAACACTAAATTTTGTGAAAGTACACATGAATCAGACTATTGCTCGATATTTGGTTGCTTTAAATATTCACTATCTTCTATTCACTAACTTGAACCTCATACTCATACAGCTTGTTCATCATCAAGGCCTTCTTGAAAACATTCTCGACACAACAAGACTACGAGTGTGAATATTCTAGTGCATGTAACTGCATTGCAGTTTTATATTTTGGATAGCAGATCTTTAAACATTAAAACTCCAACTTAACAAAACACAGCATGCGAATAAATTATAATTCAAAATGTACTATAAACAACTTTCCTTGTGATAAACGCAGGAAATCACATAGTAACTCAATAATACGTCGCTACATTCACAACACAGAAATGAAGTTCTTAAATTCAATTAACATTTACTGTTTTTTTCTTTGTCTACCAACCATACAAATGACACATAACAAATGTAAGCATACATAAATCAATAAATATTTACAAAACAACGATTAAATAGAAATGCAATGTACCAAGATAAATATTACCAATGTATTCATTGACTTCTTACTTAACATGAACAGAGATGTATTTTAATGAAAAAAGGATGAACAGATTTAGTAGAATGGGAAAGACCCAAACAGAAGTTTATTTTTACAATGTTAATTATGATCATGATACCTTAAAAAGTGTGCATATTTTTACAAATGTTCTCGATTATCATGGAGCCATTTGAGGTAATTTTATTGAATTCAACTCCTAATATAATAAATGCTAATGACTAAACAGTTATGTACTTCTCGCTTATTAAACGTGTCAATTAAAATCAGTTTAGAGTTATTCACATGGGAGAATTAATTTTTCATGTATTCTCAATGAATGTCGACTTAATTTAACGAGATGAATGGAACACTTAGCAACTGTTTTCCACGCGTTTTTGCACTTATTTAGAGAGCAAATGTTTTAAAATAGGAGATACAAAAATTATTAAAGAAAAAATCTAAATTTCCAAACTTTATTTCTTCCCTTAATCTGCAAATAAGTTAAACACTCGCCCATCAAACATTTTTACGAGAGCAACATGTCTTAAAATTTGTGGACTAATCTTCTCGGGTGAATAAAGAGTCAACTAATGTTGGTCAATGATCTCAAATCATCATTGTAGCTTGGATAATCACACACATCGACGAACGAAGTTTGTCGATTTCATGATTAACGATTGTCGAAGTTTAACTTGTAATGAAAATTACATATTGATCTTCAGCTTGTAACCATTACCAAGCAACCATAAAAAAATTAACAGCTGTAATAATACCTTTATAGAAAGAGCGGTTAGGGGAATACAGTAATACTAATATATGCTTTTCAGCAAAACGAAAACTTGTATGTTAATATACCAGGTTCAGCGATATAATTTCTTAAATGAGCAAACATAGTGTATTTTGACGATGAAATGGAAAAAGATTCCAACATGTACCGTTATTGTTTAATATGAGATTATTAATGTATTGTTGGATTGATTGATTGATTGATTGGTGTTTCCAGGAGCGTCAACTGCTTCACTAAATAGTCACGCGAGTGCAGTGTGGCGATGATCTACTCCCGGTGACCTACACGACGGCATGAGGCACCCTTTTCCAATCCCACCAATGCCGGATGCTTAGAACGAATATGTTTCATTGCAGCTCCTCAATTTTAGTTTCCACATTTTACGGCCTAGCGTCAAGCAAAGTGAAACACATTTTCGTTAATGTCGAGTTTTCAATGAAACTTCAAAGCATTCAGAATGTTAACAATATCAGCAGAATCGAATGTGAAGAATCAATGAGTTGTGAATTTTCCGATATCTGTCTTTTCGAAAATTCCACTTTCAATTAAGTATTTTACGTTGCAAATATTACGCGAGAAATTAAAGAGAAGATTTCAAAATGTGCGAGTGTGTAAATCAAGTAAATGTGAATATTACGAAAGTAAATACCGTATTTTTCCTGTGAATGAAGAAGTGTCTTTGTACTAGTAATGCGACTGTAGGAAAATGGAGATTTATCGATGGAATGCTGAACAGATAGTAGGTAATTATGATTACGTGGCAAAATTTGTTTTGTAAAAAAGAGAAACACCCCTCATTATTTTGTAGTGCTACGCAAATACTCTTGTAGCATCAAGTATTTTAAAAGGTTTTTCTCAAACCATTTAGGATCGCAATTACAACAAAATTCATTGAACACATCAACCAGCTATGTATGAAAGGAGGAAAAAACACCCATAATATCCAAAATTATAAAATACGATGTAAAACAGGGTTGAGAATATTTTTGTGTAAAAATACTCCCAATTTTCAGTAACTCAGGTAACGTTAATTTATTACAATTTGTACATCAGCCTAAAGTTCTTGTAAACAAGTATATTTTTATTGCTAATATACCACATTCAAAGCAAATTGAATACCTTAATGAAATCTGCGATACAGATGTATTTTATATGATTTGATGTACTGAATGTGCCGTATAGCTCAGGCAAAGAAAAACTATATAAATAAAATTAGAGGGATATTTTTTTGGAACGGCCTAACCGATTTCGATTCGTTGTCACTGAAAGGTAAACTGATTTGCCACCTATAATTTGTGCTGCTTTTTTTAAATTATTACTTAGTGTTATGTAAAAAATAATGGCTGTTTGTTTTCCATACAAATCTAGAGTTTCTCTCCGATCTTAGTGAAACTTTGTACCCGTGATTTTCAAAACAAGAGAAAAGTTATAGTCTACATGAGGTTTCGTAAATTACTTCAATTTTCATTTTATAACATCAAAATCAAACTTTCTTCACTCTTTTTTTTTCTGCGAATAGTTTGAAAACGGTAAGTACATTGACAAATGTGAATTTGCATTTTTTCAAGCTCCGACCAATTTCTACAAAATATCTTAATTACGTTATATTTCGATACCGCATTTACGTTTTGAGTAATTGAGAGCTAAAATTGTTACTGTAAATTTCCCAGGAGTATGCAACTATGCATAGTTTTTAGCTGCCGCTGGCAACGATAGCACAGGCACAAACAAAAGTGAGACCCAAAGACTGGACACATGTGTCGCTATGTAAGTCGGCGCGCTGAGTCGAATCCGAGTTAGAACTGCGCCACCACCTTTCAGCGGTTTTAAATCGCGAAAACTGGAGAGTGGGGGAGGGGCTATTCTGAATTCAGATTAGGAGTCAGCGCGCCGACTTACATAAAGACACATCTGGCAAGTTTGTGTGTGTACAAATATAGCGTAGTGGGCAGGTGACCCACAAGGTAGTGGAGAGGAGCAGGGTGCAGGCAGGGGCTGGGCGGGGGGGGGGGGCAGGGTTGACAGGGCGGAACGGAGAAGGTTGGACGCAGGGTAGGTCGGGATGAGTAGGGAGGATACGACAGGGATACACTATCTTTGAAGTAATTTATTTACCTGTAATAGACCATTCTTATTAATATCTACGTGCAATGCAGAATACTTCACTTGGATAGATAGGTAGATTTATTAATAATTCTGCAATTAAGTGTGTGACTTTGGTGGCAGAATACACTAACTTAACATTACAGAACTTAACAACTATACAAACGTTACAAATTTTATGAACATTTCACCGTGCAATTTTTCATAGAACTCCACTTCACCAAACTTCACTTCACCGCACTTCACTTCACCGCGCTGCGATACAGCGAGCTGTAATGTCTTTCTTACTCACTCGTTTCTCTCTGTTGCACAACGTCACTGCACTTCACGCCACTGCACTGCACATAATAATAGTAAAAATAATAATAATAATAATGCTAATAATGGTAATAACATTAATAATAACAACAGTAATAATAACAATAATAATAATACTTAATTACAAAGAAGACATAGGTAATTGCACTGAATTTTATTAAATATATTTATAACATATCCACATTCAAGAAACTAATTTATTTTTAAATTTGCTCAGAGAAGGATATAACTAGCCTACACATACCAGCGTTCTGCTGAGCAAACAAACTGGGAGAGGTGGCTCAGGGCATCGACAGATGAAACAGCATAGCCACTGATCGGGAGATCCTAGTTTCGAGTCCCGACGGTGGCAGGATTTTTGACACTCGAACACAGCTAGTTGAATGCACTACGCTACCACACATGTCGGGAGACCGGTCGCGAGCTTCGAGCCTGTCCCGATTGGGGCGGTGCCTATTGGGAGATACCTGGTGGTGGGAAACCCCAACAGCCGAATCTCTGTCATCCAGCGGGGAAAGATCACCGCCACCTCCCGAGGGGAAAACATTCACGATACTTACGGGAATAATAAACCTACTCTTTGACGCGCACGAAATCACTAATCAACCAACCAAACGCTGACAAAACTTGTTCGTTCCTGAAGCCGCCCTTGAACGGAATGTAAAACAAGTGGTGTCATTTATCTTTATAAGGCTTCTCACACATCAACTGAAAACTTACACTTTCTTTCTGTTGATTAACTCAGTTGGGTGTAAATGATCAATTGTGAGAAACTCAAGGCGTAGCTCTTCGACTTGTCGCTTTCCAGAGCGAGGGTGGAGTTCGATTACCGGTGGGTCCAAGTGGAATTATTGGCGGCAAAGTGGATCCGCGACACGCATTCCCTTCCTCTTATTTTCTCATTTTCATCTTTGCACTCATTGTTCAAAAAACACCTCCAACATTACATCTTATCACAAACGCCTTTCCGGGAAGATCCGATGATCTGTATGTGAGACTTCTGGCCCATTTGAATATCTAGGCGAAACTCATGCCCTATGATACATAAATAAAGTTTTTTTTGTGATGTTAGAGTAAATTATAATAAAAAAATTCTCAATTAATCTCTATATTTTATACTAAGAATGATCTTCTTTTTACATATGGACTTTTATCACAACCAAAATTTACAGCACGAATTGAGGCATCCAATCCAATCATAATTAGGAACGTAATCGTAATCCATAATTTTGAATACTCGATCAACCATTAAAATATGTTCATCAAGAGAGAATTATAATATTTAGTAGTAACATGCACATTAATGCACCAGAATCGTATTATATAATGCGTGGCTGATCATGTAATTATAAAAATGAAACCAAACATGAGTTTCAACCCAGTAATAAAGCAATCTAATGAAAACTGCCAAGCATTTAATACAGAACATTTATTTGATGGCAATTTCTGTGTTGAAATGGAAAATAAAAACCACATAGAACAAATGTTTTTAGATTATATATTGTTCCAAACAATGAACTGAAAACAATTTTAGACAAAAAAGAACAGAAGACCTTCCAAAGAGAATCTATAAATAATGAACAGGAGAATTAACCCGACGCTTTCAAAAACACATCAATACCCAAAAATCAGTTTCAGTACCCAACTATGAAACGAACTTCTTCGCCTGCCATAAAGGTCATAACAAATACAATGATTCGCAGATAATGTACGTGATGTGAAAAATCAGTAAACTGCGTAAAATGATTCTACGGATATATGAGTTTCTTTCCTCAGTCAAAAACGCAACAGATTCTAAGTAAAAAGTAAGTAGTAATTGGTTACGAACGTAAAAAACGGTCAAAGAAATAAATTATATTTACAAACACAAAAGGGAAGAAAGAAAACGTCAAGTAGGGAACATTTTTAGGAATTATAATTATAAATTGCTAGATTTACATGGAAAATATTAAACTCTGCTTCCAAAAATTCAACACCTGGATAACAATACTCAAACAATCAATACAAAATACATCTCAATACAAAAATCATTTGCAAAGTGATTTTCAAGAAAGTATATTAAAGGTATTTAAAATCTTGTGAATAATATATCTCCCTAACACAATTCATCCATAATTCATATGATAAAACTCTTCAAACAACAAACAAGACAATAAAAGTACTTATTGTGTAATTCAGATGGCATTAAACGATCAAACGACACAATTTCGCTGCCTCCTGGAAATATTACATGGAAGTCAAGAAAAGAAGTGAAGAGAAAGTGAACTCTGCAATGTTTTGAAAATCCTTTATTATTAACAAACCTATTTGTCAATTACAAGAAAAAATATTAACTTAATATTAAATAATTTAAACAGACAAGAGGATTACAAAGTGATTAGAATCAGGGGAAAATATGTGCCGACTTTGGAATGAATCTAGACAGGATTTCTCCCTTTTTTTACTATTGCAAAAATATATATTGGTTTTATTTGTAGTTTCAATGCTGTTATAAGCATAAACTTTTAGGTACGCAATGTCATATTCTTTTAAAAACATTCTTTCCGTTGATTTTCGGCTTGTGAAAAGCGAGACAGAATATTGTAATTCATTGTACAGTTTCCAGACTAAACGCAATTGACGACTGAACAAAAAGCAATACACCTCACTGAAAACGCCTAAGGATCTTCCCGTTCCCATCCAGAGAG
>BOPP01000007.1:20648356-20666152 GCA_017312745.1 Gryllus bimaculatus | reverse complement strand
GATGAGTCACGATGGGAGGGGGAGGGGAGGGAATGTGTTGGGATGGGATGGCTCGGGGTGGTATGGGACGAAATGCGATGTGGTGGGACGGGACGCGTCGGGCAGACAGGTCAGGGCGTGACTGGACGGGCTGGGACATGACGGGACGAGACGGGAAGGCGCGGTGCACGATAGGACGAGGACGAGACAAAACGAGAGAAGTCGGCAAGGCATGTGACGGGTCTAAAAGGGAAAGAGAGGAGCGGAGAGGTACGGTTGATTGATTGATAGTGATTCCCAGCGTGAACTACTAAGGTCTCATTATTCTTGTAAGAGATGTTTTTCACTCGGGAGGTAGCGTCCTCAGCAGAATGGCCCCGACCTACTATCCCACCAGAGGGGCACCGCCTTAGTTGGGACAAGCTCTAAGCTCCCGACATGTGCGTTAGTGCAGTGCATGTTAGTATAAGTGTGTGAGGATTGTACAAGGAAGAGGTAGGAAAGATCGCGCGCTGTCCGTGAGCCGTTTTCGGCTGGTGTTGATCGAAGCAGCCACGGAAAACTACCGATCAGGGCAGCCGGCCGCTATAATTCTCCTCCAGTCAGCGACTGAATTCACCCTGAAAAGCTAGTGTGTGAAATCCAGCCACCTTAGGGAGAGGAATCCTAGAAGCTCCCGATCAGAGGTACTGCAGTGACTGCAGTTGATGCCCTGAGCCTTCTGTCCGGGTGGGGGAGGCGCGGAGGGAGCAGGGTGCGTGGGGGCGTTGTGGGCGGCGCCGCGACACTTCCCCGCACTCGGCCTCCGCAGAGCTCAATCGCGCGCCGAGCGCCGTAGGTCGCGGAGGGGAGGGGCGGGGCGCTCCACCGCCGACGCAGCACGCCTCTGCAGGGGGCCGACGAGACATCTCGACCACTTCTAGCAGGTAACAGCACTTTTGCCAATACAAAAGTCAATTCAATACTTCAGATCTTCATACTCCCAGGTGGTAAGATTTGATCTTTTTGTCCTATCCTGTCCCCCTTACATACACTTACACTAACATGCACTACACTGCCACGTGCGCCGGAAGCTTAGAGCTTGTCCCGGCTGGAGCCGGACCCGCCGGTGGATGATACCTAGATGGGGAAACCCGCTCGCCGACGTAGGTCGGTGCCGGATCAGCGGGGGAAGACCACCGCCCCCCCCCGAGCGAGAACATGCACTACCCTTATGGGACTAATGACCCTAGTAGTTGACGCGCCCGCAATCACTAACAATCAACTTCCACTCCGACCACATTCGCCCGCGATTCCTAATACTAAACAATACAATAATCAGTGCCAGCCCCTTACCATACTATTCAGCATTAATAATATACAAAGCAATATCAAGACCTTTGCTATTATACGGCTACCCAATCTGCAAATACAGCGAAAACCAACCAAAGAAAACTGCAAATAGATCAAAACCAATTTTAGACCAGACTTATTTCAAACGCTCCCTGGTATGTCACTAAGAAGCAATTACACAAAGAATTCGTCATTATTCTCATCACCTATCTAGCTACTAACTTCTTTTCCATCATATCCCAAACCCCTTCACTATTAGTTCACAGGCACGGCAAAAGCCCATCATAGACTACAAAATGACTTTACTGTACCTCAGGAAGCAAGTTTTATATACAAACAATTAATTAAATTTTTTAACTAAATCAGATTAAAACGTTGTTTCATGGATTTAAAACGATGAGTTTCCAGTCTTGTGACTTGATGATCGTTCGTCTGAAGATAAGAAAATAAATTATTGGACTCTGGTAAATTTGTTTCTTGTCCGCCTTGCAATATGATTCATTCCATGTAAGCACTCAACAAGTTGCCGTTCAAGCCGGCAATCATTTAATTGCACTTAGAGCTTATAACCAAGCAGTTTTCCTTTTATAGCTTCCCCAAATCAGAATTAGAAATGAAAAGTAATTGAGAAGTGAAGTAATCTAAAAATGTCTCGTTTGTTCCAGGTGAGTGTGGATTTCCATTTTCAAGAGTTCTTCCGGAAAGGTTCGTTTTTTTTCTTTGATTCATGAAATTATGAGAAAATAAAATACTCTGTTTATTGTATTAAGAATTATTAAAAGGTAATTAAACCTAAAAGAAAATTAGAAAAGAAAAAATGCAATAATTGGAAAAATTCTGGGTTAATAATCTTATTCTCTGTATATTCTGATTTAGTAAGTTACTAGATAAACCCCTATAGTTAAATAGAATCAAATATTGAGTAAAAAAGGAGTGATTTAAGTAAATGGTTTCGATTGCTGTAAAAATATACTCTTTCAATCACAGGAAGAATACTTTTCTTCGAGAAAGAACAGGTTATTATTTCGTTGTGAATCTTCCACCCATCATAATTCTTAATCTATGTTAAATAAGTTTCCAATTTGATTTACTATGATTTACTATGATTTAATTTGCGAAAAACAGCCGTGGAAAATGTTTCGTAACATATGGAAGAGAATGTGTGTTCTATGTTAATTCAAAATACTGACAATTAGCGTGCAGAAAAATATTTAAAACAATTAAAGCTAAATAATAATACTAATAATAATAATATTAATAGTAGTAGCGTCTTGACGTGAGTAGTTTATTTCAATCGGCCAACAACTGAGCAGAGAGTTTGCATGTTCCCCTCAATACACAATACTTGGTTAATTCAGGCTAAAAGCAAAGCGCGTAAACGAGATACAAGGCCGGAGAACGTACGGCCAGCCCATGCCCTCTCCTTGCTCCGTCGTGCGGCGTCGCCAGCCAGCGCCAGGGTGGGGGAGGGAGCAGTGAATCACGGCGAGGAACGCTTCGGGAATCGATCCCCGAACCGCAAGGCCCGCGTCGCGCCGGGCGCGAATCCGTGCGCAGCGGCGGCGATTTATTCCGACAGCAACTGGGAGGCGAAGTGCTGCCCCACCTCCGCCCCCGCCCCCGACGCCGTCCACGGCCCGCAACAAACCGGAATGTCACCCGCGCTCTCGCCGACACATAGTGAGGCACGCGCTCACCAAGCACGAGTTAAACGATTTTTTGTAATCCAGTACTATAAACGATATTTTCTGTTGCAAGAAATCATTCACAAGAGGCCAAGTTACGGTACAAATGACGACGTATTAGCATTTTACGGCCCGAATGATTGCGTCATCACACGTTCAGCCAAACGCAGTAAGAGAGTCGTGGGTAGTAGAGGTAAACGAAACAGCCGACAATTGTTTTCTTCCACAGATGTCAAATACCCGTGACGTCACAAGAAAGTTGTTTCGCAAATTTAATTTTTGATCCACTTACAAAATTATAATACTGTTATTCAAAAAAAAAAATAGCGGATGCAACTAGTTTATAATATTGCATTATTGCATTTATAACTATTTGAAAACTCGTTCCTGACTATTCTCGTTTCCAAAACATGTACTCATTCAATAAAACTTAAGATTATGAATTAATGGCATAAACTATTATTAAATACCGGAAACCGGGGTGCCTTTGTACTATTTTGAAAAGATTTTAGTATATAACTTCTTTATTTTTCAAGTAATTATCACAGTTGTAACAATATACAAAATTTAAAAATATACTTTCTCTATTTCATGTGGTGATAATTTTTGAAATAAATGTTTCTGTAGAGAATAATGTTACCTAAACTTGGCATAAAGTCACCTAATAGGATGGGGGGGGGGATTTATGCCGCCACATTTATTGCGCGCCGTTCAATGCTGCACGATGCGTGGCAGTTTCCCCCGTTCTTCATGATTGCTTTCTAGCAATGAATGAATCGATAATTGTCTAAAACGTGCGGCAGAAAGCCTCGGTTTACGGTATTAAAAACTATAATGATTTAATGCAGAAAGCCTTTCCATCTATTCCACCAAATTGATTTGTTTCTTAAACCATACGTTTTGCGCGCGTACGCAGAGAGAACATTATGTGTCTCTTCTTCTTCTTCTTCTTCTTCTTCTTCTTCTTCTTCTTCTTCTTCTTCTTCTTCTTATTATTATTATTATTATTATTATTATTATTATTATTTCTATTACTAGTAATAGTGTTACTGTATATACAAATATCATTCTACAATTTATTATAGAATAAAAGAATCTAAACAATTTATCTGGGAAGGTGTGAAGGTTTTGAGCTATAACATACCATTTATTTTACACACATTCCGGCTGTAATTTAGACTTTCAACGCACTGAAGTCTTCTATCTTTCATACATTTAAGGGCCGCCTAGTTCGGTAAAAGATACTCCAAAAGTAAAGAAAATAAAACTTGAGACACATACAATTTAAATAAAACTAGTTTAAAGTAATACTTTGTGCAGTGTTTTAATACCAAATTAAGTACGTATCTCCTTCACAACTATCAATCTGTTAAATATCTAAACCCATAATTTTGACGTATTCCATAATGTAAATTATCTTATTCCTGAAAAATTGTATAGAAGATGCGTCTTTTATTTCCAGTCCATTTGAGCTTTATAGCCCAACAGTTCTTACTGCAATGCGATCCTTTTTATAAGTGCATTTCTGCTTTTCACAAATTTTATGATCACCTATTAATTTTTTTCAATTGATCAATGACCCCACGCTCCTTGCGCAGAAACAGAAGCGAACTGGCCTCTGGGTGGAACCCCAACAGCACAAAGCAACATCCTCTCAGCGGCGGCCGAGGCAGTTTCTTAGGGACTTACAGATGGATCTTCTCAGAAATATCGTCTTGCCCTACAGAATATTGATTGTTAACACAGAGAAGGATCGTTTTCAATGAATTCGATGAAAGTTTCATAACAGCACTGTTGGGACAGTACGCTATATAAATACTTGATTCAGATTCTATTACTTCGCCTCACGTTTAGTAGATCTGATCTGCTTTTGTTTCCTCAGAACAGGAACAACTTTATCAATCGAGTAACATGATTCTCCAAATTTATTTAAAAATTATGCTTCCTTATTTTTTGTATTGAAGTTAAATATTAATTTAAACTGTTATTAACACTATGTGTGAAAAGCAACACTAAATATTTTTTAATAAGCACACACTATCACACCAAGTATCTTAAGATATCAAAGACAATGTCATAATCTTTCATTACCACACTCTTATAAATGCTCTAACAGGCAACATTGTAGCACTAATAATCTAAAGCATTAATTCCACTATTAATCCCATCATATATTCATTACACGTTTTTAAAAGAGAATCCAAAGAGTTGTTCCGAACAATCCAGCAAAGTTATTGTGAATTTGAAGCAATCCAGCTCAACCAAATAAGTGAATATTATATTTCTCTCTCCTACTTTACTTACAATTTTTACACTTCTTTGAAGAAAATACATCAAATACTATCTGAAAACGAAAATTTAAAATATTCAGAGAAATAAAGATGAAATCAAATACAAAATGTCATTCTAGTGATCGAGCATAAAAGTCTGAATGAAACGCGATTGATATTACCCTATAATTGTATTCGAATCGTTCGACAATTACCTCGTGATGCAAAAGCGAGATATCGATTTCAAACTTGTGCGATTAATAACTAATAGCGTCCCTTCAATCAGAAGTTATACAAAAACGTTGTTTGTGTGATACGATTATTAAAGATGCTAAATCGAAAGAAAATTTTTAAAAACGTAGAATCTAGAGTTGTGATCTACATGCCCATATCTTCGAGTTGCATTTAAAATTAAAATTCATCTCTATGAAACGAATGTCTTAAAATCTTAAAACAATAACATTCGCATACATTGAACAATAAATATTTTACTCACTTTGTAAATCAAAAGTCGAACATTACGACACCGTGGTCCATTTCGTAATAAAGAGTTCTCATAACACAAGTTGTTTAATAATCCATGGCCCAATATTAACAACAATGATCTTTTTCATTATGAAAATGAAACGTGTTCTAATAATCTATCATATAACTTCTGTCCTATAAAATTTTCTGTTAAGTTTACTGACATCATGCCGACACATTTATCAGGGTAAATTAGCTTAATGTAAATAAAATTATTGTCCATTGGAAATTTAACCAAGTGGAATGATCATCAAACTCGGCCTAACCTTCTCATTTGATAATTGAGAGGTAAAGTTCCAAACTATGATTTTTCCAAACTAGTTTGTTTTGAGAAAAACAGAAAAATATCATATAGTTTGTTTAAAACATTCTGCTGCTAAATATTTGAGATTAATGCTCTTGTTTTGTGAAAGTTAAAACAATATTATAAGATATTTTTATAATATGCAGTCATTATGAAGAAATTTGAGCTAAAAATTAGAAAAAGTCTCATTTTGAAATTAAATTGAAATATTTGTTTTCTTTGTATTTTTGTGAAACTTATTTTTACGTGAAAACAAACTTGTTTTCATTGAATATTTTTGCAAGAGTATGAATAGTTGCCTTTTGATTTCTTTATTTCATGTGTCATTTTTCATCAATATGAAGATCAGTAACCCACAACTGCTGACTTTCACAATATTCTCATTCTCAGTATCAGCTTGGTCAATGCTTTGGTCAGTTTTGTTTCTATACGAGAACGATACATTTTCATTTTGATATAATACGGCGCCAAAACGTAACGACACAAGGATCTGTGATTGCTGGACTGGTTTTTATATTAGCACATTATTATGAAGCCCTCTGTTGTGAACAAAATACGTTAAAAATCATATTATAGAACGAAGTATAACTACAACGGACCAGTAATGAAACCAAAATCTAATTTTTCATCAAAGGTGGAAAAGTCGCGTTTTGAAACTAGATTCCTCAAATCTCCATACTTGTACTGTTATATGTTGTCTTATGATATGTATTTCTTAAATAATTAGTTTTACCTGGACGTAGAATTTGTTTATTAGCTTAAAGTATAATTGTGATAGTGCAAAACATTTCTACATAGCCTCCATAAATCAGAAAATTAAATGAGTCATTATGCTTTCCGTAAGTACTGCAGTGCGCTTGATGCGCTTTTAATTCGGCATTTTTTGCCCGGCACCGCATCCACCCTGTGCGGGAGCGCGGAGGGGCGGGGGTGCGTGGTGGGACTGGGGAAGGGGCGAGGGCGACGGTGGCGGCGGAGGAGGTTGGGGGGAGGGAGGGTTTGAAGGCGAACAGGAATCGGGGGGTGGAGGATGCGGTGACGGGTGGAGCGCGAAAGATTGAAGGCAGAGACGGAAATGGAGGTGGAGGTGAAAGCGAGAGCAAGAGGGGTGATGTGGAGATGGAGGTTAAAGACGAGGCAAAGGTGCAAAGGTTTGGTCGGCCGCGGAGGCGGAGGCGAAGGAAAAGGCGAACGCAAACGGGCAATGTGATGGGGGCAGTGGGAGAGGCACATGCGGAGACAGATGAGGAGGGGGAGGATGGAGGCGGAGGCAGGAGGGGGCGGGGCCACACTGTGCGGGTGGCGGCGGCGGAGGCCTCGGCGGGCAGGGGATAGTGAGGGATGTGGGGTGGGCGGCGAGGGTGGGAAAGGGGCGCTTGGGAGGTGGCGGACGAGGTGGGGGGCGGAGGCGCTGCCGCGTGTTTTCTACTGGTGCGGCGGGCGGCGCGCGGAGGAGGTAGGGGGAGGGTGGAAGGACGGGCGGCGGGGAAAGGGGGTGGCGGGCGTTGCCGGGCCGCCGGGGAGTTTATGGATTTCGTGGGCGGCTTGCGCGGCGCTGCGGCGGCCGAGGGAAGCTGCGAGGGGCGGCGGGGCGGCGGGGGCGGCCCGCAGCGCCCCGACTCGGCGCCCGCCCCCCACCTCCGCCGCCCTGTTCGGCGCCGGCGAGTAGCCTGTGGCCGCCGGTTCCCAACCATCGGTCATTACCCGGTCGAGGGCGAGAACAGAAAACGACGAGCTGCCTGCTTCAAGCCGTCAATGCGCGCGCCTGGGGGGTGGACGGTGCAACGAACGATGTAGGCTGAAGGCACTATGCGGTGGTTGTTATTCTCTGGACAAGGGTTAAGTAGTGCAATGTGAGTGCACCTGTTGCTGCAGTCTAACATTTTCAAATCATAACTTAGTCGTACAGTTTAACGTAGGATCTAGTCCATAATTCACATTCAGTAGAACGATATTATTCTGTATCATTATCTGCAAGAACGATAAAATTCTGTAACGCGATGGGAAACTCCATATGCATGTAAGATTATAGTAAACGAAAAACCTAAGTTTGCCAATTTTGTTTGCTTTTTACTTTGTTATTGTAACGAGTCAAGATGCAATGTGTATTTGACATCGGAAAGGCGTTTATGTGCACGGCCAATTAGGGACTGAAATGCAGGTAGGCGAGTTCGGATCCTATAGAGACGGACGAGATATACGAAATCAACAGTCAGAATAGAGGTAGACGTCTCGCTGAGAGGACAAAAGTTGGAGGTCTCGTAAGATAGGCGAAAGTGTGTTTTGAAAGATATAACACGTTTTGGAATATAAAAGAAAATTAAACTTCTTTGAGTACAGAAGAGGAATAGATGTTCGAATGTGGAAGAGAGTTGAAGGTCTCGGATTATATACGATGTTTGACATCTTAGAATGTAGATGAGAGAGGTATACGTTTTGAAGTATAATCGGAATGTAGACATGTTGAAAGGAGTTTGGTATTCTGCTTGTTTTTTGTTAATTACCAGTTGTGTAAAGTTTCTATTCACTTTTATTATTATTATTATTATTATTATTATTATTATTATTATTATTATTATTATTATTATTATTATTATCATCGTAAATTCATAATTATTTTTGATTTTGAAATTGGACAAAAATTTAAATTTAATAAACCAGTTAGTTGTCATTGTTTAAATCTACGGGGTATGCCGTTGATTCAGCGGCCTATATAAAAACAAATGGATATTTATGTTTTTGTATTCATGAATCTAATTCATTGAATAGAAAAGTAACAGTCATCACACTACTGACAATATTTGTCTTATGTTTTACGTTCATTCTGTGATGCTTGTGACGTTTTGAAAGCACGACGTGGGATATCACATCTCTGCTCGGCACGAACTGGGTGTTCCTCGAGTCCTTTTGACTTTTTAATTTTGTATTAACTTTATGCGTCGCGCGTCCCAGCACACACAGTGCTGCAAGGAATTTATGTCCTGTCTCATACACTTTTGCATAGGAATGTGCGTGATAGTTGCACTGGTTTATATTCAGAAGATATCTTCAAAATCTAACCCGCACGATAGTAGCGTTGGGAGAAAAAAATCCAAAACAAAATGCAACATTTTCTCAATAAGTTACTACATATGAAAGACAATGCTCAGTTGGCTTACGTTGTTGAGTCATTTCCTATTGTAAATTGTGTTGTCATATCGCCCAACATCACATTAATTCCTGTATGATTTAACTGTTTCAAGCATAGAAACAATGCTTTTAACCAATAACTATTTTCCAAATAGCAAAAAGTAACGCATGTAACACTGAATAAAATAATTATCGCAAAACTATAATCGAAAACAGTTCTCGTTGTAACGGTGAGAAGGTGATAAAAATAATTGTTTTTATATCATGTTCTCATAATAACGAGTGTTAGATATCAATGTAATAGACTGTCATCGTGAAACTGACTGATATGTTAATGTAAGTGACAAAGCAACTAGCGTACACCAGGAGAGCTGCGTTCGTTGCCTGAGCATGGCAGTGAATTCTTTGAACAGCTTAAACATTATTTGCAATAAAAAACTTAATAAAACATTTTAACACTTTATTTATAATAATAATAATAATAATAATAATAATAATAATAATAATAATAATAATAAGTACATGCACAATCTTGCGATGTCGTTTTTTTATTGTACGACATTAAAGAATATCTCCTAGGACAATTTATTTTTTCCTTTCAAAATTGTCCCGTTGTTTTCGATTGTAGTATGAAGAGTTGAAATCCCAATTCTATAAATAGTTGATAAATGACAGTAAAATACCCATTTTCATACTTCATATACAGCTTTTCCTTTGCTCTGTGAAGTGTATTTTATTTGGATGTTGAGATCTTCAATGAAAGTGTTTTCTTCATAGTTCGAACAGCTCGTCAACAGAGTATCCACTACAAGACGTTAAATAAAAATAACCGACAGTTAGGGGCCAATTTCAACTTGAGGCGTCTCCACCCGTTTAAACGCTGTTTACGAGATGGCAGCTATCTGATCGCTAGGTCACTACACAGGGCCTTTTATCTGTCGCAGAGATCTTATTGTTGGAGAAAACTTGCTTACCTAACCCTCATAACATCAACTGTATACCACTCCAAGTCTACTACAACATCGCCTCAACACATTACAATCCAACTCGACTGAAATCCCGATACCAACTTGATGCTCTCCTAAGTGTTTTCGGGGCCAATTGTTTACAGTAGGGGCTGGCTCTACTTACTACTTACTCTTTGCTTTAGTTAGATTTAGTTTTAAGTTTATAAAATAATAATATTTGAAGCGAACCCTGACATATGAGAGAGTGTAACAGGTTTATGCATTTCAGAATGCGGAATTTCAATTTTGATGAAAATCGTCTGAAGGGGTTAGCAGCTTGTTGACAGACGGACAAACAAACACACAAACAGACACACAGACAGATAAGATGTTTTGGCGTCATTCACTTTTCGGTATCAAGGACCCATAAAACATACATTCTGGCTACACCACGTGATAGAAGATTTCTTTTAAGTTTAGCAAGTAGATTTGTCCACTTTATCAACACCAGGACCCTGTAATAAGCGTTTTTGCCGAGAATTCGCCGTTTTTTTGCGCAGCATTGCACCTCTCTACTTCCTAGCGAGAAGTTTTATTGGGGTTTCAGGACCTTCATGTTTCTTCGATAATTCTATAAAGTGTTTTAAATATTCTTCAAACACAACAAAAGGAAGATTGATTCTCACAACAGCCGTATAGTCGAATTCAGCCGCTGTCTGGAGGAGAATTCGGGCGGCCGGCTGCACCGTCCGGTAGTTTCCCGTTGTGTCTCAGATCAACGCCAGGCGAATGCCGGACACCCAAACAAACGGGCCATGGACTGCGCGCGATCTTTCCTCCCCCTTCCTTTGCCTACCTGCACGCCATTCTTGCAAATACCAATATGCACCACATGCCCACCACCACACATGGCGGGAGAGCGGTCGGGAGGTTAGAGGTTGTCCCGCTAGGGTGGAGTCACACTGTTGCGAGATACTTGGTGGGGAAAACACCGGTAGCCAACAGGTAGATCACCATCCAGCGGGAGAAGATCACCGCCACCTCTTGAGGGGGAACATGCACTACTCTTACGGGACTAAGGACTTGAGCCGTTGACGCGCCCGGATTCACTAACAACAACCAACGAGAAACAATTCCAGATTAGAGACGCCAGACACCAGAATAATGTTCCACACAGTTGCTGAATTCGGCCTGTCTACACAGCTGATGTAGAAAATCTGCCACTGCCCGCTCTCGATCCTGAGGACATCCCGGAAACAAAGGCTGGAAGGCAAATGATGTTGCTTCTGAGCTACATCAACCGGATTTACACACTCCTGTCTTCTGCGCGTGTCAACAGTGTCATTGCACTGTCCTGTCTCAACGATGTGAATTGATGTGCAGCACAGACCGCTGTCGGTCGAACTATTTGAAATGCTCTCTGCAGGGGATTCCACGGCGCCGGCGCTGTGTAGCTGACAGTGGCGCTGCTGGCTGCGGAGTAAACGACGCTTTAACGCTGGAAGTGGGGACACGGAGGGATAGGACGAATCCAGAACACATCGATGCTAGCCTCAGTGTACACTCTGGCCCTGAACGTGCAAAGGCTAGATAAGAGCGGGGTTTGTAAAAGTGAGCGTTGTAGCGGTCGTGAAAAAGCGATAAGGTTCACTTGTTCAGGTAGAGAACGCCGCGCCAAGAGTCGTTGGAGATTTATGAGGGGCCCAATGCTAAACTATGGCAGCTGAAGCATGACCTCGTTTACCAGTGCACTGCAAACATGAATACCTCAAAATGTTTACAATGTAATCATGCTTGTATCGCAAACCTTCTGTTATCAATAAGCTGCAAAGATTGTTTGTAGTTTGTTTTTATAGTTTATACTGTTCTATTAGACAAAACATGGTTATGATAGAATGTGCATTTTTACTTAAAACTAGCTAAATTAATAATTTTTGTGTTCGCGTTTAACAATCGTATTTCCTCTTATATTTTAAAACCTTCTATTATTTTAGTGATATCCTAGTATTCAGTGTTTGAGAATTATAATTAATGTATTATTTAAGTATGCAGTACATTATATATTATATTATTAATATATTTATTATGAATAATAAATTATTACAATCTAGTGGTATAATTATTTTTATCAATTTAAATAATTACGAACAAACGTCTATTGACAAATAGACAAATATAATGTTTAAAAGCCAAAAGTTATGAATTCCTTACACTGATCGAATGGACTATGAGTATGATGACGATGATTAGAGATAATGATCGCAAAGTATTACCGTTACAAGCGTTATATTTATATGTTTTGGGTGTAATACTATTACACACTTTACAAATAGTTTCAAAATTGAAAGATGGCAGATAAACCAATGGCGGGATTGGAGTTTAATAAAACTTCTCCAAATGCGTTTTGAATTTCAGCACGAGCGACCCATATTCTGACTGCAATATCATTTATTGCCAGAGTTATTGCCGCTTTTTGCATGGAATGTGTGCTTTCTACTGTTTGTCGCAAACACAGGAACTTTATTCTACTGACGCGATGGATACTGAAAATGCACAATATTTTATGCAAATGTTGACAAGCATTCATTATTAAAGTCATTTAACATCAAACAGTCCTTCACTTCAAACAAGTACATCAGCGATAATTTGCATTACGCTAAATATTTATTCAATATTTTTTGTTTTCAATGTTTTTAGGATTAAATGCATTATACATAAAATATTCGAGATAAAATTAAACAAGAATAATTTATTCTTTGAACCATACACATTTCCACCCATACAAAATGGAAGTATGTAATACACGATTCGTTATATTTACAGTTTACTATTTTCAAATGAATATTGGACATTAGGGTATATTATTGAATACTTTTAATCAGACACGTTTTAAGAATGACTTGAACTTTGGAAATAATGGTGTAAGAAGAAATACCTGCTTTTTAAAAATAATCCTGTGAATTTTCATTAATGTGAATCCTAATATAACACCTTTGTTTAATCTTCCATGGGTAAATAAAAATAGAGAAATCATACAATTGCAGTCTTTCAGAAATTCGTGATCAACTTTGCAACAAGAAAATGTTTAGTTTAACAAAGTTAATTAATTAAAGATTAATTAACAAAAAATCATTAATGTCGTTTTTTTGCAATGTTAATTGTTTGCAATTCTCGAAAACATAGAAAGTTTACTGAAAATAGAACCAGCACCACTCTTTACCGTTCTTCCGTTCTTAGCTCCGTATCACGAAAAAATTAAAGAAGCGTATGAAGCCGGTTTTGAGAAATTAATTGCTAAAATTTGCTTATTTTGCTCACAAAATTACGCAAAAACGACTCATATTTAAAAAAACTTGAGGATGACCTACTTTGAAGATATATTTTTCATAACCAGATTTTATTACTAAAACATTTTCATCTCATTATTGTGGTTGTAGGATAACGCCAAAAAAATGTTTTTTTAGCTATTTTCGAAAATTTAGAGCGTTGAACGATAATGCGACCAATTCTTTAAAAGCCCTTTGTTCTTCAAAAGAAAAACTTAACCGTGGCATTTTTCTGGAATCCACCTTTTAGGTATCAAGGATCCAACAAACGCAGATTCTGACTAGACATCATGTTAGAGCAAGTAATTTAGTAAATATTGTTGATTCAGAATTCGCCAGTGATTGAATGGAGGCCAATATTTGCTACATTTATCCAGATGGGGCTCGCACATAAAAGGAGGGGTCTTATGATGTTTTTGTTATATTTATACGGCTGGATTATATAGTCGTTCGTAGGTTCTATTGTAGGTTTTAGTTGTAGTAATTTTATTTTAGCTTGTTTGTCTTTGGTTTGTATATGTTTTTCCAGTTAAGTTTCATGTCCATATTAAGTCCCAGATACTTAATTGTGCTGTTCTGTCGGTGCCAGATTAGACCGGTTCGTTAATTAATGTTATAGGGCGGGAGAAGAGTCTGAGGGTGAATATTTTCGCATAGGTTTTTGATGGATCCAGCAAAAATCCGCCACCGTCAGGATGCGAACTCTAGACATTTTTAAGGACACGGTCCCTCACTGCGCCGCCTGCAATCGCGACCGCCACACAAATTTCGTTAATTGGTTAGTAATTCTTGGCGTGTCAATTGCTCAGGTCTATAGGTCAGTGAGTGTAGTGCATGTTTCAATCGCGTGAGGTGTCGGTATTCTTCCCACTCCGGATGGAGAGTTCTGACGCAGATCCACTCGTGGACTTGCGGGATTTTTCCCAACCAGTTTCTCCCGCAATCGTGGTACTGCCCCAGCCGGAACACGTTCTAAGCTCCCTTCATGTGTGCTAGCACAGTGCATGTAACTGTGTGTTTGTAAGGGGTGAGGAAAGGACAAGGAAGGGGAAGCATTGATCGCACGCGGTCCGTGGCCCGTTTGTTAGAGTACTGCTCCAGCATTCGCCTGGAATTTACCGGAGAAACCACTTAAAGCTATCGATCACAGCAGGCGTTCGGTAGTATTCTCCTCCACACAGCGGCTGAACAGGACGTTGCTCCGAGGCTTGTGTTGCAAATCTGCCACCGCCTGGGCTCGAACCCTAGGACCTCCGGGTCAGAGGCACTGCTGCACCGCAGTCGGCTCCTCCTGCGACAGGGGACCTCCTGCAAAGGAGGAGCGCGAGTCCTCATCCTTTATATCGAAGGAAATTCCGCCGCCGGAGAAGGCAATAAAGTCGTAGGAAACCGCATCTGCTGCTCCCCTTCGGAACGCTACTTCCGCTGTACAGCAGAACGTGTTCTTCCTTCACAATATCGTCGGAAGATGGGACGTGCCGCACACACAAACCCGGGCCTTCCGCCTTCGCGAGGGAATATTGAAAACGTTTCGTGCGCAGTGCGGGCCGCCATTGTGTTGTGAATTGTTTGTGTTTATGAGGTTACGTGTTGCGTAATGGAAGCTTGCACTGCTCTGAATTAATCCGGGCTCCATAAAGGCTTTATTGCAGCTCGGTTTGCGATGGTCTACAGAGTTTGATGTTCTACGCACAGGAAACTCTTAGTCTTCGTGTGTGAGCGGATGTCTAGTTACTGGGACATAAATTACAATGTTAACGCACGACTAGACCATAGTATTGGGTGCTGCCACAACAGTAACTCTATACATTTCCGTTTATTGTTGACGTTACCTGACACGTGATTTTAATTTGACGGAGCGTAAATAATGTTGTTTCTCTGTGTAAAGAAGACGTTCGATAGAAATTTACATTAGACGGTAAGGAAGTGGAGGCTTACATGTCTAGACGGAAGAGTTCTCGGAAGAGGCAGAAAGGCAGACTAGGAATCCCGACATGTCATGTAAAGTCACTTTTGTCGCGTGATGTACAATGTTACCATTAATGTTATTCTGGACTTCAACTTTTTGATAATTTGTTCGTGAACTTCGAAATTTGATTATTTCATGTACGAATATCGTGCAGAATGCGTTACTTTCTAGACAGTCTCGAATAAAGCACTTTTTTCTCAATTCCATACCTTTGGATAGTTTTTAGATGCTAAAGAGGGAAATATTACAGAATGTTACTTTGCAGACCTTTGTTGCACTACGCAAGTGTATTTACAAATTCCCAACATTTACAATAAGTTGTAGTTGGCGCATCAAATATTTTTCGAAATTACGCAAATTTGAAGCATCATGTGTGATAACGCCAATATACGAGTACATTCATATTATTTACGTATTTTTGATAGATAATTTTTTGATTCTTTACTATGTTCATAAATGTTTCAGGGTTTTCCATAATTTATTTTACAATTTTTTACCTAGGAATTTTTTTTCAATTATAAACGCTGATGTTACATTTCGTGTGTTTAAGGCTTGTATTTTTTTCATCTTGGAAACTTTCAGAGTGGCAATGTAGATATTATCAGTTTTCTTTGTTCGAATAATTGCTTGTAAATTATAAATGTTCTACAATATTTATGTCAGAAGGATACAATAAAAATATTGATTTTCTATTATACCCAGAAAGGAAAGGCACACGACAAAGGAAGAAGAGAAATTTTGATGTTGAGTGATTCTACAATTGAGGAAGAAAGAGAAATGAAATTGAAGAATCATAAAAACGAAACCAAACCACAAAATCGAAGATAGTAATACCACTTATGAGAATGAGAGGTTCAGACAGTGCTCAGTATTTTACATTCTAAACGAACAAATGTATATAAAAATAGTGACGTGCAGCAGCAAAAGTGCTGCGGAAAAGAACCACACAGAAAGGTTTTACAAAAAGCAGAACGACAACTGTCCAAGAACAGCAAGTACAGTTCTATTGTATAACATTGCAATATTTTAATATTTGAACAATACGAATCTCTACGAATAGTGCAAGAACATTCCATAGTAAATCAGTTTGTAATATACCAAGAACTTCATCACAGTGTATGGTCCATAAAGCAAGACGTGAATAGAAAACACATAATGGGTCGGCATCTTTCTATGAGACTTGTTGTTGCAAGACGTGATGTGTTTCGTAAGTGGGGACGCACTGAATAAGTCAACTCAGTCGGTCCATGCAAAGTGAAAATAGGCGGAGTAACACAATCAAATATTTGCATTTTCAGGCCCAATTGCAACTGTTTCATTATAAACAGTGATTACTGATCCGTTGAAATTTATATGTCGGGAGGTTCTTGAGTATACGCCATTTATCTTGTCTTTATCAGGACTACAATAATACATTAAAAAGTTATACAAGAGCAACAAAAAATTAAACAAAACTATCTGTTAACATGCTTTTGTGTATTTTTTTTAAAAATACATTTTTGTAACCCTGATTAATGGTGGAAACGTCGGCAATGTAAAGTGTGAGTTTGCATTCATTGACCTAAACTCAAGAACCACTCGACACAGAACTGTTTCATCAACGGGGTGATTCGGTCCGGAATTGTCATCCCTGATGAAGTGAGAAATATATGAACAAATTTAACGGTTTCATTCTTTTAAATTTTTTCTTTTGAAAGTTCTTGGGTAAACCATAGACACCCCTCAAAAGACTGGATGCTGCTAAGTTGTGTTTTAATTTTCGCGCTCATTGTAAATTAGTATTATAAATATTAGAATACGTAGAATGAGGAAAAAATGTGTGCATTGGGAAGCAATTAGTGAAAAAAGAGCCAAAAGAAGAAGCTCGGAAACAAAAAGAACCAGACAGAAGCAAACAAGACATAAACGGGGCCAAAAGAGAGGGGCGGTGCGATAAAAAGCTGCTACTAAATCACCCATAAACAAGGCCCGGGATAAGAGGCGCGTTGTTCAAGAGCTTAGCGTGGACACGGGCGCGGCCAAATCGCAGCCGCGTGGGGTAATCCCGCGCGACGGTTGGCAGCCCTGGCCCGCCGAGGGACGGGGCGCGGGGCGGAGCGGGCCGTGTCGCGATGGGACGAAGCGAGGCGGAGCCATCGGGAAGGAAAGGGACGAGGCGGTGCGGGGCGGAGCAAGCAAAGCAGGACGACGGAATGGCTTAGGCGAGACGGGCTATGCAGGGGGGACGGGCGGAGCGGAATGGGATGGACGGAATAGGACGAGGTGGGGCGGGGCGCGCGAGATGAGACAGACGGGACGAGGCGGGGTAGGAGGGGAGGATCGGGGCGGGA
>BOPP01000007.1:20608990-20639466 GCA_017312745.1 Gryllus bimaculatus | reverse complement strand
GGTGCGTGGGCGGGCGGGCGACCGGACGCGCGCGTTGGGCAGTCGCGGGAACTCTGGTATTGTTGCCGTGTGGAAGTGGCAGCGTGCGAACGATGTCCGACTCACGTTACGGTCCTTCCCCCGCCTTCAGGACGTTTCGCCCGGTAGCAGAGCTTCACGTAGAAATATGAGGCCTCGCAGCACGTTATTCTGTGAGAAAATATAGAAATAATTTCTATTGATTGAAGGTTCCGGATGCGGCAACTGATATGATCATATACCCGTAAATATACTGTACTAGCAAAATACGTGGCGTGGCCAGGACTTTCTTTTATCCAATCTTTATGAAAGAGGAAAATGGTACATTTTATATAAACCACGGTTTTAAGATTATGATATGTAATGTGATTAGTCCACATTTTAATTAAATGATATAATTTTATTTTATACATTGCCATTAGCTAAATATGTGTATCTTACGCTCGGCCACTGGCATCTAGTGAATCAATTATATATCTATACTAGTTCTACCGAAACTCTATTGGCCTCTGGCAGAATGCATTAGGAATCAATCTGCTCTTAGTGACAGACGAAACATAATGATCGTACTAAATCATTCAACATATTATGTGAATGATTTATTTTCCGTGTTTGTATTACTTTAGTCTCTACCCAACTTTGCAAAACTTCAAGAAGAGTCTGCCACAATTTCCTATCTATTCATACACTACGTTTTGCGGTATCGATGTCGGTTACATGTGGTCGAGTCCGCTCTTATTAGAACAGATGTAATATTCCAGGAGGGATAGTGCGCTGAAATTGTTTCCCCCACAGGTGTCTCCCCCAGAGGGAGAACCGCCGCAGACAAGTTCTAAGCGCTGGTTGTTGGTTTGTTCGTAGCGGTACGTACTGCTCGACGTCGCTGGAATGAGCTTTCCACCTAGCTGCGTCGCCAGTGCCGAAAACCCACGGTCGAGCGCATTTCGGCCCAACTTGGGCAACTTTCCGGCGGCTGTTGGCTTCATCAGCTTTGTGCGAGGCCCCAGCAACTCCGCTATCGTTTGCAGGTGTAACCGACGCGGTGATGTGGGCGGGTGATCTGATCTCTCGTTAGGCTGCTTGCATCCGGCGCGACTTCCGCCTTCAACAACAGCTTCCTTCTGCTGCAGGGTTCGGGGCGGTAACGTTAGAACTCCTGGCAACTTATCATCCTGTCCCAGCTTATCAAAAGACAATTTCTTTGAAACGAATCATTCACGATTTTATAAAATCTTTACGTACCACAAAATTTAATAGACGTAAGCTGTGGTGAAAACCAACAATCACAATTAACATAGAACGTCGCTGCTTACATGTTTATCAATTTTTTTTCGTAAATATCAACATTATCTTCCCACTCCTCTTACCGTTTGTCATTTCGTCTTCTTTTTGCCAACATGCTCCTGCGAATCGAGTCAACTGCCTGTAGTGTCCAGCTGATTCCACCCTTCCGGTCCTGCTTTCATATTTTCCATTTTAACAGGTACGTCGACAGACATTTCCCTTCTTTTGCACACGTAATTAGGTAAAAATTCCCTTATTCAGGAACTGATTTGACTGAAATTGAGTTGGCACACACATACGACGAAAATTTGGTATTTCTATTCTGTGTTCATTTTGTGGTTAAAGAAAGCAATAAATAAACTTACGCAGAGAAACATTCTACTTTTCGGTTTATGTGATAAGGCGAAAAGTATGACCACCTCTCCTGCACGCAAAGATTCGAATGAAAACAAAGTTTTTAAAAACGTTCGTATTGCTTATATGTTACTCCTTGTTATTACTATTTCGTAAACAGAGTCTGTCTATAAATTGTGGGTATTACAGAATGTAAGCAATGCTGTCATTATCAACGGCTTTCCCCAAAATCGAATTATCGAGTTCCCAAGTGATAAAATGAGTTTTTGTATGTGCTTGTTTCTAATTGCCATTCGCAGTTTTAATAGTATTTTGACAGCGATATACATTTAATTCAATTTAGGTGTATTACGTAATTTTTACTTAATCCTTGATTGATTCTTTTCCAATTAAACACCGCAGTCTGTTCTTATCCTAGGTAGTCGCAGTGTCAAGAACGTCGTGTAATCGCGAGTCAACAGAACTAAAATGTTCTAATGTACCTTTTCTTCTTCCTGGAGCTTTTTCCAGCTTTAGGGAATGTCGATTACGATTATCCACGCCGGGTACCAACCATGTCCGTCACGGGGACACGTATTAGTCTTAACACTAGACACACTTGCGGGCTCCTCATTCTGTGGTCAGCAAACTCATAAGGCCTTCGGCGACAGCACACATACATCAAAGACGAGGGACAAACCATGCCCTCGACGGGTCTCGAACCCGCGACCCATCAAATCGACGTTCTAGCTCCCTCGGCGAATGTTCTAATGTACTACAACAAGGAAGTCACTAATAGCCGCACTATCGATGAGCCTATAAACAAATAAACTAAAAACAAAACACTAAAGTATGTGTTCGGTGGGGAATTACATAACACAATCCCACCTCCAAAGACACCGAGAGCTTGCCCCGACACGAAAAGACAAACGACCTCCAAAACGCACTGCGGTACTCCTCTTGTGCGCGCGTAGCCGAATAAAAAACAAAGAAAAAACAACAAATGCAACACGCTCGCGCGCCCTGCGCTCTGTTCCCCGGTGAATTACAGGCGACGACTGCTGCGCCGAATCGTCCTTCGCGCGGCCCAGTCCGCAGCCGAGCAGGCGGACGCACGGACCTCTCCCTCTGGCGAGACACGTTCGCGGGCGATGGCGGTGCACGAGGCCGCCGTTCGGGCCGTGTGTCCTGGGCAAGCGCTCGCTGGCAGCGCACACCGAGTGACTGCTCCGCGAGTGGTCCGAGTGAAAGGCGACGCGAATAGATGGCCCGGCGGAATCGCGCTTTTCAATTTACAAGACGCAAATAATTGTTGTAAACATGTGGTTGGACGATGGCATTCTGAGGACGGAGTTTACGGATATTAAATTGTCCAAATCAAATCAATGTATTGATACGGGAATTACGTTAATATGTTCTCTTTCATAAAAATATCTTCATTTGTATTGTGTACATTGGGGAAGTGAAAACTAAACATGAGCTCTGTTACACCGTATTTTTCAATCTTCACTTAATGTATATAATGGTAATATCGTTAAACCTTAAATCGACTTTCTCTCTGTTTTTACACAATATAGTCTAAGACAGTGGAGTAACGTGGTTTTGCACGAACCGACGTTCATAATACTGAAAGCCATTTGGTATGAAATAATCACCTGACAATTTTTTGAAAATATCATTTTGCAAAAACAAAGTTTAGTCATATTTTATGTCTGTATTCATTATATCAAAAGTTCGCATGTAAATTTTGAAATAATCTACTTAATTATAAATAACGCCCTGACCAAATTACATATTTCCAAATACCTGCAATAAAGAAATACATAACAATTTTGACCTTGAACCCAATCCTCTTCTGAAGGCGATTTTTACTTTCTTTCATTGAAATTTATTTTCTAAAAGATTGCCACACAAACTCATCTGACATACACTGTACATATTACGTATACAAAATAATTCAAAATTTGAAGTACTTCAATCAATATTTAAGAATTATTTGTCACTTTCCGATCAAACGAAACGAGCATTTTTAGATATTTTCTTTATATTGTCTATTTATAATAAAAGAGGAAATATCTATCCTTCTGCTCTTAATATCATAAGGCTCATTGCAATCTTTATCACCATTCAACTAGACGTGTACGGGCAGAACACGGGAAGATCAAGACAAGCAGATTTTACTCACACTACGTGTTAAACATGAAAGTTTAAAAAAAAGACAATAAACGCATACAAGAGCGTGTGTTACGTTCTATGTGGTTCCATAAGTTTCCAGCCTGACCATGATAATGGGCAAGCCTTTTTAGCGGAATGTATTGAAGGAAATCTCAAAGTACTTTGCATCTTCGCGATAACGCACCCATGCTCACTCCTCACATTGCAAAGGTTTTAAGGAGTTGGACCATTCACACTACTGTCCAGATTGCGCTCCCACTACTTATCAAAACTGAAGGAAAAGCTTTCGTGAAAGAAAACTTTGAGAGTGTGAGGAGAATATGGGTGTGGTAAGGTGTGGTGGGGTAAGGTGTTTCATAATGCTATAAATGCTGTACGTTTGCAGCCGACATCTGACATAGTTTTGTGAAGAGAGGTACTTGAATTGGATGTGGTGCGTGAAATCTCATGGTGTTCAGCTTCTTCACGACAATGTACCTTTGCTTACTCCTCACATTGCAAAGGATTTCAAGAGTTGGACCGATCACACTACAATTCAGATTGGGCGCCCTGCATCACTTATCAAAACTAAAGAAAAACCTTAAGGGAAGAAGAGTTTCAGACGAGAGTGAGGTGAAGGAAACCTTTTTGACCATTTTGCGGAACAAAAATTCAGAGTACTTTTTCAAAGGCATGGAAATGATAATATACAGAAGTGGGTTGGAATAAAGAAAGAGTAAGTTGAAAACTTCTGTAAGTTTTCTCTTTGTGTCAAAAATAGAAGTTCATGAGGCCGAAAATTTAAGGAACATAACAGGTACATACTGTACCCTCTTTCACTCAAATTTATTTTCTTAAGAACTGCCACACAATTTCACACGACGTATACTTACATCCTCCGTGTATCAATAACTCAAAATTTGGAATATGTAAATCAATATTTAAGCATAAATAGTCACTTCCTTTTCCAAAGAGGCAGGATTTTCAAGTCTTTTAAGTGCATTGTGCCCAACAAGCACTTCTTTGTTTCCCTACAATTGGCTAAGCCTCGCGTGGAGTGTGCGTCATGCAAGCGGCGGTGCACTTGGGGCGATTAGTCGCGCTGCACTGCGAGTGTGACGTCAGCCGCGGCGGGGGTCGCACGCTCTCTATCCATCTTCTCGGTGCTGCGGGGGCCGGCGGGGCACGGGGCCCGGGCACGACGCGCCCGCAATTTGCTTGATGCCCTGACTCAGATTGCGGCGATGCGCTCCCCCCCCCCGGGGCACCCGCGCGGGCGGAGCCACAATTAGGCCTAGGGCCAGGTCAGCATCTTTCTACTCCAGTTAAACCGGTTTAGGTGGCTCAGGGCATCCGTTATTGATGGCGCTGCGCTGCTTCTGGCGGGAGGTCCTAAGGTTCGAGTCCCGGCGGTGGTAGGTTTCCGACACTACCTGCTTAGGGCGTCGACTGATGGCACTGCAGCGCTTCTAACCGGGAGGTCCTTGGGTTCCAGACCGGACGGTGGAAGAACTTTTGATACTAGCGTCTCAGGGCATCAATTAATGCCACTGCAGTGTCTTTGAGCGGGAGGTCCTATGTTCCAGGGCCGATAGTGGTAGCATTCTCGACACTAGCTACGTAGATAGGTCGAATTCAGCCGCTGTCTGGAGGAAAACTCTAGCGTCCGGCTGCTCTGATCGGTTGTTTTCCATCGGTAGTTCTCTGACCAGCACAAAGCGAATAGTAGTTCTCTAACAAACGGGCCACGCCAAGTATTTGAATACCATATCGTGTATTTGCTACCTAGACATGACTGGCTTCATTTCAGGGGTTAGGTGATTTCCTTCAAATATATTTCTGGCGCTTCAGATGATTACATAATTTGTGTTATGAAAAAAGAGGGGACATTTGAACGGCATTCACACTACAACAATGTGTTGGCAACTTTGAAATTGACTGCTTTGTAAGTGTAGTTGCTAATTGAAATGTTGGTGTTGATTATTCATCAAACAAAGTAGTAGTTTCAGGATTACAATCCAATCTACAGCTTCTTTTCAAACAAGTCATTTAAAAATTATAATTAAACGGTTTTCTTATAAGGATAAAATTAATGCATCATAATAATGCTGTTTATGTTAAATGAATAAGCTGTTTGTGACACGAGATTTGCCTCATTACATTTCGAGATAAAAAGTAATTCAACAAGACAGTTGTCATGTACTTTAACAATTCGCAAATGCTGAGATCAAATGGCTGAAATAGCCCTGAAAGGCGGCTGGCACTCCAGAATAACACTTTAAACTCGTCGCGCACGAATCGCGGTTGTTCGCGCTTGTTTACTATGGGTGCAACAATTTTTTTCTTTGTAACTAATAGATGTGAAACATTACAAAGTGTGCGCAAAATAACTTTCACACACGGCGTGTTAAAAGAAGATTGTTTACGCAACATGCACACGGATGTGATTCTGCATTAAGGACGTAACTTACTACTTTCAGTCTAAATATCTGAATAATAAAGTACCATAAATTTTCGTTAACACGAATTCCAAGGTACTGAAAAAATCAGTGTTCTTGTTATAAAAATTCATATTATCCGATATATTTTCATGATTACGTTTCATTGACGGCACACAAATTTTCTTAGTTTGTCAACGATATTCGTGTTAAGGGAGTTCGTCGTACAAACGAGGATTTACAGTAATTATGAATAATATCTTATATTTTTATATCAAAATGACTCCTTATAAATTTCAAATGGTATTTTCAAATATGCTTAGAAAAAATGATTGCGTAATATTTTCGAGTCGTACTTCCTTCATATTATTATCATAGAAATAGAATAATAAGATAAAATATTTTTAAAATATTAATGCAGATATTATAAATTCCTAAGTATGAACACGTAGAACAGGATGAATATTTATAAGGTCTTTAACTATGTAAATTATTCATTGAACAAAATATTTACATTTATTTTAGTTTTGTAAACATTATTTACGCTTTAATATACATTGATAGATATTGCAGAAGTATTAATTCCCATATATTTATAGAGTGAAAATCATAATGGATAAAACAATAAATAAACATAGGCTAGTAAAGATAGACTTACAATATGAAATAACATGTCTCCCCACAAAAAAATAATTAAGTGAAATGCAGAACCCATAAAGTTAGAAAAACAAACCATCTTGACATTTTAATTTTATTCTTCCATGGTTTGTATCTGCCTTCAAATAATAAGCTCATTAATAGATGGTCGCGGATTATTAGAAAACTTAAGCGAACATTTACTTTCCGTTACAAAACTAATCATTGCTATTAACCCTGGGCCATGTAGTATTAGAACATCTTGTCGTCAAATACCTCTTTACGTTTGATTTTAGATAAACAAATGACAAAAATATTTCGTTAATGTGCGAGTTATTAGAAAAATATGTAAGCATTCGAATTATTTACAAAAAAACATAATCATTTAAGAATAATTATTTTCGTGCCTACCGTCGTAAGAAATCAAGCTTTACTTCATTTCTGACTGGTAAGATTCCATCATTTTCATATCCCTTGTTCTATTTGCATGTTTTTCTTGATATAAAATGCATCCTTCCTCTTAAACTATTCATTTGCTTTGAAGACGACTCGCATAGAAAAACAGGCGCGCGTCACTTCATTAAGGGCAATTTTGCCCTCGCATCCCCTTTCTGTCTGTGTGATATTTCACACTCTTTCGCCATCCTTTGACAACGTTGTTTTTCTCGTTGCTTTTCTTTAAAATAATCCTGTGTGCAAAGAACGGGAAGCATGGACATAATTTGGTATTTCATCTCTTTTTTATATTTGACACATTCCTTTTTACGATTTCATGTCTTATGTTCTTAGAAAATTGGATATATGAAAATCCAATAGAAACGTAAAAAAATTCAAGAATATATTTGTTTTAAATATACACCTCTGAGAATTATTTGACGCCCTGGCGCCCGCACGTCATTTTACCTAGCACAAAAATTGTTATTACGTATAACTTAGAAGATTATATTTTTAAAAAGATATTCTGAAGCTACTCCATGCCATTCGTATTGATCCAAGATATTTATTTTACGTCATTATTTATTCGCAATTGATTTCTTTTTAATAATTGCCCGCAAAACCACAATTTTCCAACAATTGTAAAATGACGAAATAGGTAAAATGGGTACTACTCGCCTGTTATTAATGAGAGAGACCACCGAAAATTACAAATCAGAGCAGCAGCTCGCTAACTTTCTCATCCAGGTGTGATGGCTGAATGCGAATGCTAGGTATGTAGCTATTGATGAAAATCAGCCACCGTTGGGAATCGAACCTAGGACTTTTCGGCTAGCGTCGCTGCAGCGGCAACATCAATTGCGTCATGGTCATTCGCCGACTTTCAATAGAAAAAAAAACCCTCTGATCTTCCCCAGAGCAGATCCAGAGAGTATCGTGGGAGGCAGGATTCTACAAATATTAGTTGGATGTGGCGTAGACGACGCTGTAAACTGTTTTAAAATTTTTTTCAAGAGTTGAAAATTTATGTCATGCATAACGTGGTGCAAATAAGTTCTTATAGTCTCTGGTATTGGACATACCATTGAATAGTAGCAGCTGATAACCCTATACCCCCGTTTAAAATTCCCAACGCTCAATGACCTTGCATCTTATCTCCATACGGGATATCAACGGGTAATATTGCAATTTCGAAATATTAATCGCCGAACAAAAATACAAGCAGGTATGGGTGATGCTACTAGTTAGAATTTAATACAGCGACATTTTGGACGCTTTTTGGTAATATGCACAAAAATATCACCTGTTTGTGTCAAAAATTCTGTCAGAAAACCTTCTGCCATTACATTTTACTGGCCTACCGTATTTGCACGCTTAAGAACGTAACGCAAATGCGCAACGTCGAATACGGATTTGCTCCCATTCCCCAACATTACTCACAGTTCCGGTTATTCTCGTATTCACTTGAAGTTCTACATATATAATAAGCTGTAATGTAATACTGTTTGTAGATGTTTCCAAATTTATTATTAAAAATACGGTAATAATACGGAAGAACCACTTTTCTTCTCTTGTTTACAGCAGCATCACTACTCTCAGGTTTGCTGTCACCTATTCTGTCGTGTTTCACATGTTCCAGGACAATGAAGCGGTGCCATACTCATAGAAGAAAATTATGGTATCGTAAACTGAAAAATACTGGGGTCTAATCGACGCTACTTTCATAGATCTAAACTAGGATAGCTACACACGCAAAAACATGTCTTTGGAAATTTCTTACAAGATTCTGGACGGATCCGAAAAATAATTATCAGATCCCCATCAGGAGATTAAGACGCGTCGAATGACACTTCATATGTCTCGATTGGTGCACGGGAAGTGGTCAAGCCACGACTGACGGATCCACGCATACAACACAGGCATTCACAAAAATCCGCAGTTACTCAAGTACTGTGTAGGGATTTTCGAGATTTTTAAAATTGCTAGCTTGACATAAAAATGTAGCAATATATTCATAATGAGAGGTCTACTTTGAGTGTGATGACCTCTAGATATGAAATTATTCGGGAGTCGACCCTGCCACCGCGCCACGCGGTGCCCAGTGTGGTGAGGGCGCCACCTGCGCGAAGACGTCGGGTCGGGGGGGCGGGGGGCGGCGGAAGGAGAGGGGCAGGCGAAGAGGGCCGCGACAGTCGATAACGGCGTCACCGCCGCTGACGTCACAGCTTGTCACGTGCCGGCGCCCGTGACGTCACAGCCCGCGGCGCGGCGCCCAACGCCTCCCGGCACACAGCGACTTTTCCTCCCCCCCCCCGACCAACGCGCGAATTGCTGCGCACGCGGATGAGGGCGCGGATATCTCGGCGAACGCTCGCATTTTAATAAGATTTTTTGCAAGAAAAGGAGGACGAAAAAATTTAAGAAAAAAAGTACAACGTAATTAAATGAAACATTTCACACATTCAAACAAACATACAGTAATAATGCTTTCCTCTCTTTTAATTATTTAATTAAACGAGTATTTTTCCACTGAATGAATATTTTTGTAATTATATCATTATTTAACAGTATATTGGAAATTCTGGAACAAGAAATATCCTTCATATTGAATTTTACCATACTTTCTGCAGTTAGAGTATCAACATTGAATCTTGATTTCTCACTTGACAAAAATATGAAATAATAAAGCTGAAACTAATTCAAACAAACGAATCACAAGTACGTACGTTTTCATTTCTCTTAATTCTTAGAAAACATTTCAACTTAGATATACTCGTATCGTTCGTGGGTTGCAATAGTGGCACTACTCAAAAAAAAAAGTTTTGAGATAATTGAGTTTGAAATTTTTACCTTTTATTGAAATGTATCATTCTTGCAGTCACACTTCTACAATATGTTAATGGAATACCGTTTTCTAAGATATGCTGCTGTTGCTGATGAAAAATAGACCAATCCGCAATTTTGAAGGGGGCATTAACTCAAAATTCGTACTTTCCAGTATCGCAGCCCACGAGATTCCTGTGTCTCGCGACACAAAAATAGCTTCCTTGTATTTATTTATAATTTTTTCTCGTTCACTTCACTGGCTTCAAAACCTCCCCCGTTTAAGTTCCCTCCAGCGGCTTCATAAAAATAAACTGATACATTTAGCGTGTAGCGAAACAAGTTTTCAATAGTTCCTTGTTTTTAAACGCCAATTCTCCCTTCCCTACATTTAGATGCTCCAGAATTGTGCATCAGAGTAGAAACCATTGTAGGCGGATTAGATTCCATAGAGCATTAGTTGAAACATCCTAAGGTGCGTTTAAATTAAATTTACGTTGTAATCCGATGGTTTAGCAAACCTGAACACAAAACGAATAAAAATTGGACTCTTAAGAGAAATACAAATTTTACAACGATGTGGATAACAGAAAGCTTAAAAAAAACACGTTTATATTGGTAGGAAACGTTCGTACCCGCAGGAAGCAGTACCAACGTGATTCCATTAAATGTTGCAGTCGGGTGTTTACGATTAACTCGAGACCGACATAAAATCTATTTTGAGAGCTCCAGAAGACGCATGCGGTAGGATGTGCCTAAATTCGCTCCAGATTCTAGAAGTTAAAGGTATTCTCGCTAGGGATTCCGTGAGTTTTAATTTGCTTAACTGAAAAAAATGACTCACTGGAACATCATTTAACAGCAAAAGAATTTCTTCCTGGTTCATGGCCCAAACATCCATTTTATCATTTATTTATTAGGGCTGTCTAAGATTTTTACACACCCCAAAATTAAAATTTATGTCTATCTCCAAACTTTGATATTACCCCACCAAACGTATCTTAGACCTATTATTACCCATATGGATAACAATACAAATCCATATTGTATAAGACAAAAATGTTCTCATTTTTGAAGAAATCCATTAATTCTTGTATCGCTCTGCATGTTTGTATGGTTATTAAAAACAATTTCAAGACTACAATTTTGATTGTTTGTTTTGTTTCAGGTACGTTTGCCAAGCTGTAATGCTAATAGAGTTTATCAGTGAATACCAAGTTTACACTTGTTATTTCTTACTGAAGATCGTACACACACACAGAAAGTTTGTTCAGAAAGAGGTTGTGTCAAAGTGAAGACTTTAAACCTTTTGGCGGCCCAATTGTATGCGAGAGAAAAGGATTTAATATCGTATTTTTTACACATCGCAAGAACATATTTTTACCGAGCTATGTTAAGACATGGAAAGTAACAGCTAAAACACAAGAATATATTTTTTGACGTCACCCAAGTATTAATATACAAAGAAGAATAACAGTCCGTCAATATAGTTCATAACAGTGAGTTTTGACCAAAAATAAATGTGCACATAATGTACTATGAATTTCTCAGAAATCGAGATATTTTTGTTAAACGAGATAGATGTAAAGAAAAAGAACATTCGGCATAAGTATAAAAATACAGCGGCAATATGATATAATGCAAATAAAATATTGCCAATTTTTATTACTAATATAAAATCACTTGTAAACGTGTAGCATAGATAGTGAAAAAAATGCACTTATCTATCAAGAAGGAGGAGGAAAAGAAAGAGTAAGCAGCGAAGAAGAGAAAGAAGGTAAATGAGGTGAAGAACAAGATAATGAAAAGCAAGAGGAAGAGGAGAAAAAGAAGAGTGTGATGAAGCTACACAGAATATAAATGATCAGAAAAAAATGCAGAATAATGAGAAGACGTTCGAATTTCTTTTCGTATATCAATGATTTAATAAACCAATTAGCATAAAAAATTGCATTTTTATACTTAATCTTTTTTTCTGAATTTGAACGTACTTGGTATCTAGTTTAAAGTGTTTCATCTCCATTCGATTGTCACTACTCTCAGTATTAATATGCTTGGTCTCCATTTGAGGATGAAAAGTTATAGATTAAGGAATTAGGTTGTTTATAACAGTGTTAGGTCCATGAACTAATTGACAAATGCCGCATCTTTCACTGTTTACAGTTTTTTTTTAAATGACATTAAAATAACACCTTAAAACACTATTTAAAATATTGAAGTGCACATGTCAATGTTATAGAAAAGCTAGTTACATTCTTTGACAATGTGTTCAGAAGCAATTTAAATGCAGATTAAAGAATTGCTTCGAAGTAAACGGAAATTATTTGTGAAGTTAATACATTTGATCAGTGCTCCACAAATATTTGAGTCCGTAGCATTACCTGTTTCGCCAGCCGACAGAGGACCCGACACCGTCCCTTCCCCCCCCCCCCGCCGCGTATTCCTTGGCGCGCCCGCCGCCCCCTCCCTCCCCCTCTGCCCGCTCCCCCTTGCAGAACGCGCGTGGGCGGCGCTCGGCTCCAACTCTGCGCCTTAAATCAGCCGCCGTCCACCGCCCCCTGCACATTCCAGCGCCCCCGGCCTCGCACGCCACCCAGAGGGCACGCTGCCTCATTCATCGCTACCAGCGCATTTGGGAGGAACTTTTGACTGTGCTTAGCCGGCGGTCACGTGGAAGATTTAGCCCTCGGACGTTTAATAATAATAATAATAATATATAAAATAATAATAATACTATTTAAATTACAATTGGCTGATTGCTCAGTGGTCATCATTAGTGCCCGAACTGATACGCCCACTTAATTCGAAGAAGTACATTGAACCCGCACGACCTCTTCTGTTGGCATCCAGAAACATCGGCTGCCGGACGAACGGCCGCTCCGTTTGATTCTGTTGGTTCCATTCGCCCGAATTCAGCTGAAGTCTCAAGGCCGTTCTAATACGAAGACTACGTCCATTACACGTAGAATGTTCTGAAAATGATTGTATAATATTGTTAAATCCATATAGCATTAGCTCTTGAAGATATATGTTTTCTTTGGTTTTACAGCAATTTATTCTGAGGTAAGCTGTTGACCTTCGGCATTGGAATTTCCGGTTACCGGAATGGCTTCAGGCAACGACTGTTAACGACTTGGATTGGACGCTCCTGGGATTACAAACAAACCAATGTTTAGTGAATGTTTTTTTATTTCACTTCATAACCGATCACAACTTTGCAGGTGCTCTATGCAAATCCTTAAGTGTGCAGGAGCACTTAAATGTATAGACATTTATCGAATAAACACAGTAATTCAAAGTCGTGAATGTTAGTAATCAATTCAATTTTAATCCCAAATTTCGTGCATCTGATTCTCGTGCATTTTCTGATTAAAATAAAACTGAGTGACACCTACATATAAGTCAAGTTGAAAACTGCAAAAACCGATTTATCATAATGTAATTTGTTCGGACCTACATTTCTTTTAATTTTCTCCCCTTATCAGTTAACTAATGAATACCAAATTATATTTAAGGAATTTATGTTAACAACACCACACAAATAATAATATACAAAGTAGTTTTACAGAAAAGCAAATGCTTGAAACTAAAATTACTGAATACTGCAAGTCATGAATCGGTCCTAAGTGGCCTTCAAACTTGAATAAATTGCGAAACACACAACAAGAAAAACGTATCTACTTGTACCATTGTAAATGTGTTGTTAAAACGTTAATGAAACGAATGTTTGCAATTTTGTTTAATTTCCGCATTCTTCTTTATTAATCGTATGAGTTAACTCTGCGTGAATGCGTGTGACAAAATGCAAGTGACTGGCGCCAAATGTGACTGCCACATGTCCTGCTTCCCTTGTAACTCTTTGTCAGAGAGGATCATGGTTGAAAAGAGTCAGTGCCCACAGAATCACACGTGATGCAGAACATATGTTCGTGACAGTCCCAGACATACGTGATTCCTACATGAGGTCAGAGCTTAAACATTTTAAAAAGCATAAACGACGATCAGGAAGCACAAGTTGTATACTAGAAGACAACAGAGACAAGAAAATGTACGATTTCATCAAGTAACTAGCTTACATATTCTTGGCTAATGAAGTTCTCAAAGTAATTACTCGAAGAAAACTAGGAAACACTTTTTTCAGGAATATTCTCATCACATCACCGTCAAAAAACATCTAAAAATGATATGAAATGCGTTAACTGTTGTCATTTAACGCGTCAAAAGCCAGAAGGTGCGACCTGCGTAGGTGGCTCAGGGCATCAATGATGTCACTGCAGTGCCTCTGGCCGGGAGGTCCTAGGTTTAGAGTGCCACCGTTGGGAGGATTTTCGACACTGGCTACACAGCTAGGTCGAATTCAGTCATTGTCTGGAGGAGAATTCTAGAGGCCGGCTGCTCTGATGGGTAGATTTCCGAGGTTTCTCGGATCAACTCCAGGCGAATGCCAGAGCAGTGCCCTACCAAAATGGCCACGGACCGCGCGCGATCTTTTTCCCCTCCTTTGTCTTATTCTCACCCGTTACATGCACACTACTGAGTAGGAGCAGTTTTTTTTTTTTTTTCAATTCGTTACAATGCATATTATTTACTTCATTACATACAAACATTGATTTTTATTTATTTGATCATACGTTTCCTTATATAATATTAGCTAAATTGTGGCTAAATCTGTAACCGTTCTAAATAGTTATATAACCTAAATAGTTTTATTACTTTAATTGCGATAATTTACACTACACCTTTCGGGAAAGCTTGTTCTTGAATTTAGACTGAAGTTACTAATCACAAACGAACATTTCAGAAAAAAATCCATCGTTTATATTTTTATTGACATCCAGTAAAAGTGAAATTGTCTTTAAATTGTGACAATCGTATGTTTCATCTTCAGACTGAACGCTGCGCGTGCCTTCTAGTTCAAAACCTCTCGGTACCAAAAAAAACCTTTTCAGCTGTGTTTTCCCGTCAAAAACGACAGTATTGCAAATATTACGCAGTGGAAAGTAGCGCCGTGACGCAATGCCAGCGCTTGCTGCGTCGCTTGACGAGCTTTGCGACCGTCTTGATTAGATTTGTGGCTTAATCACCCCATCAGAGGGCGCTGGGGGGATGTGCAGGGGGCGTTGTCTGCTTTGCATTGTTAGTATGCTCTGCCAGAACATCTCGTTAGGGGCGTTAGTAGGATTAACATGGCGGCGGCGGCGGACAAGGCAGCCGACCCGCGGCTCTCGCTCGCAGCGCAGGAGGATGTGTGGAGGAGCATTTTGCCGCGCTGCCATCAGCCAGCCCACATGCACTTCAGCCGCAAAATTCCAGATATCAATTCACATGTTTTGTTTTCGGTGAAATTTTTGCTTGAAAGAGTTTGATTGTTTCATGTTACCGAGCTCGTCAGATAGTATGGTCATTAGTCATGCTATATTCGCGGAGGTTTGCGTGACTTCACGAATAAGGTATCTCATACTACATACTATAGACGACTCCGGTTATAGTGAACTCCTGGGGACTAATATCTCTGAGGACTATATATCAGATATTCACTATATCCGATGATTTCAAAATTAAATAGAATTTCTTCACAACGATTAATTTCATTAATATAGTGATACCGCAAAGTACATTTACAGCACCAACTGAAAATTTTAAGATATTTATCTCATCTTCAAAATTAATTATTTTCAATCTTTTGCTTAATTTTTCATTAATACTCCCCTAGATGCTTCTCCAGAGCTCGTTTTCTCTCCTTACGTGACTGTCCGCTGTCTCTAAGTATCGCAACGCAGTCTTGACATTCTTCAATGCCTGTTGGAACACCGTCTCACTTTCGAAGGCTCTTTTATTCACCTAATAACATACGAGATCCGTTTGGTAGAGGCATGGGCAAAAGGCTAATGAAACTGATTGTTGAATGAAACATTCTGGAATCTCTACGTCCACCTCAAGGGCGACATCTGAGAACCTTTGACCAACAATATTTTTTCCAAGCTGCTGAAATATTGACACTGATACAATATATTTTTTCCAGGAGGGAATTAATTTTTTCCAGGACGTATTTCCTACGTTCACTTTAACCAAATCGTCCCGTGCTTATTTGTAATGTAAGTGAAACGGGACCAGTGTCTTAGGTTCACTATAAGTGAGAGTTCACTATCTCCGAGTTCACTATAACCGGAGTCAACTGTACATCTAGAAGCGAGAAGTACAACCTGGAAAATACAATGTAAATAAAATGGCATTTGGTTAATGTAATATGTGTGTCCCACTTATTATTTTTTTCTAAATTCGCACGATTTCTGTTTGCATTGACTTACACAAAACTTTGTATAAGACTCCATCTAAATATGTTTGGACTAAAGAGAGTTTTGGGGTGTCTCTTGCAAACAAATTTTCATCGAGAGCAAGTTGTTCGAATCCTACTACGTGAGTAGTCTCAGTTCGTCGCTTTCTGAAACTTCGAAACAGTTTACTTCGTGATGTCCGACGTTGTAGAAATTACATGACTGCCGGTGACTGCATTGGAACTGTTCGTCCTCCTGCAATTTCATTAATATTTTTGCCTTTATGAGAACATTAGAGATGATTCACCTCCACAAATGTAGTTGATGTTTAACCCTGAGTACAAAATTGAAGAAATATCAGCTGGAACAGACTGTGTGTATGTGTGTGACTGCGGGAAGGGGGTGAAGATAGACCGAGTGATAAACTTTTGATATATCATCATAATGAAGCACGCATCTCTTTTCATTGGCTAGCGTCCAAAGGAATAATGATGTTCCATTTAAGCAATATAATTAATAACTATGGCAGGTTTTGATACATTAGTTCATACATCGATTTACTACTACAAACTAAAAAGAAAAGAGAATTGTTAAAATTGTCCCCTTGTCTTTCTTGTTTCTGACTACACAATGTAACTTGACTTTCTGCATACAATTCCTTGAGCTTCCATTCGGGTAGATGTGAGAGGAGTACAAAATTAATTAGTTAGTCATCAATACAATTAAATGAAATCTGTATCTCGTCTGACGATCAAAATAGTCTCTATTACAGACAGCAAATATTTATCTTTATTAATTGTTACCAACAACGCTTGTTGCTACCGTTATTCATAATTTAACATAGTGTAGTAAATACTCGAGTGTACAAATTCTGGAGCTGAAGAAAACGTGTGCATATTGTTATCTCCCCAACACATGATATTTTCTTACGTGTTACTGATATACTTTAGTATTCAGTAGGACAGGGAGGGAAAGTATTGGAAACACCTAAAAAATATGACCTTGAATATTGGTCGATAGATTTTCAGCTGTAACTTCGCACAGACGTCAGGATTAAAGAAGCTTCTACGACAGTTTCAACGGATTTGTAGAAAATGGCTGAATTTTTTTCTTGAGTTTTTGGGTTATTTAAAAGAAAGTGCACGTATTTGTACGTCTTTGTCCCAGTTTTCATTAAAACCTCTAACATTTATGAAATTGCAAAACAAATATTTTTAAAACCCTAAGGGTTTTCTTTAGAAAGACGTTTGAACATCCCACTAATTTACATTTCGAAATTATTTCTTTAAATGGAAAATCGTGGGCTAAGAATAATTACTTGCGACTATTGTCTGGTTTTATAGTATAAACACTCAATTTAAATAAAATTGTCAAATTAATATAATGAACGATTATCTGCTGGCATTTGTTAATTAATTTATTGCACGAGTTGTAATATATCTATTGAAATCATTCGATATTTCCTCTTCGAGAAACCATGATAGTGTAAGGACGTTGTCAAAGAAGCTACAGCGAGTTTTCGAATATTTGAAAAGTGATTTTAATTACAAAGAGTTGTATGATAGTCTCACCTTTCGGGATAAATCGTCATGTTTAAACGGTATTATAATACTTTGTAGTTTTTCCAAAGTATTGTACGACATGTGTATCGTAGCATCCTACGATTCTGATTTGTTAAACAACTATTTTTGCGGTCCCACCTCAGCACGGACGCGTACGGTTAAAAAAGTTGAACACTGACGTGTCCCAAAATCCATGATGCGCACCTTCAGCATGGAAGTTTAACCTCCCGCTCTCCACTCGCGATGCCCCAAACAAGCGAAGAACGCGCGCGCTTGGCAGCGCCCATAAGGAAGCAGCCGGCAGAGGGAGGGCCGTGGAAAAACAAAAGCGCAGCGGAAACAGTCGCGCATCGGGTGCGAAAAGCGCCGCGGGGGCCAGCGGGCTGCAGCCTCGCGCCGCCGCCGACAGATAGCAGCGCGCGCGATTGTCTGCAGATGAATGGAGCGAAAAATCTCTCCTCCTCCTCCCCCTTCCCCTCCCTTTCACCCCGCCCGCCGCCCGCGTTTGTGCAGAGATAGTTATTAGCACTGTTATTAGGAGGCCCCCGGCTGGTAGACGTTCCGAGCGCCGGAAGACGGCGCGCTGAAATAATACGCTGACGTCCATTCTGCGCCGAGAAAAAGCGGCTGCCGAGCAGGATGTACGGGTACAAAAGGACCCCCTAAAGGTTTTGCGCGACTTCATACATAAATCATGGCGGGCGGTTGCTCCGGGCTGTTCGATGCGTTCTCGGCCTTCTGGAGATTCGTGATTCCTTACGCGATGTGCAAATAATGAATTTCCTGGGCGTCGCGACGTTTGTGTGACTTGCACGCGCCGTAATTTCTGGTGCTGGCTGTTGAGGGATGCAACGGGAATTTGAAAGAAAAACAGACGGAGCTTTGCGGAATATCAAGAAACAAGGTGAATTGTACACAAATTCGTATAAATAATTTGTTTCACGAGAAGAATATAAAAAAAATATTGGAATAAAATTGTTCTTCCAATTTTTTCAATAAAAAGTGTTCAAATTTTCCAAATGCTGTATATTATTTCGTGCAAAACGGGTTATGTAAGCATTATTTCAATGATTAAAATTATATTAATAATAATAATAATAATAATAATAATAATAATAATAATTAGGGGGAGGACCTTAATGAAATGTCATCTTTCTTCTTTTTACTATAGAACAATGCCGTTTAATATGGAAATTCATTTTATGTTATGACAAAACGAAACGATCTTTTCTTTGTAATTGCTTTTGCATTTTTAGTCGACTTCGACCAATAAGTCACTTTTTTACCTTTACGTAATTTGTAATGCATGTTTTGCTGATTTCGTTGATTTGAGTATCATTTTAATAGTATTTGCTACAAACAAAATTTACGAGCTGCAACAAATGTTCACAACAGAATTCCTAAGAAGCCTACTCTATTTCATCCCTCATATATTGTAATGTCAGCCATTGTGAGGACTATGTAATCTAAGGTTCCTGTTACGCCTATCGATGCCATTGTCAGTTCGTCTGATCTCGTGATAAATAAAGGCAGATATTTTCTTTTAAACAACAGTCCAAACAGAAATTTTACAGGTTGAGTTCACTTCATGAAAAGGAAGAAGCCTCGATTACATCAGCCACATACCTTGTTCATCTGAAGTGATTTTAATCAATCTTTTACATTTTTTTGCTTTCAGGGCATTTTTAAAGCATTTTATGATAATTTTATTGATCATATTTGGCAACGTTTTAGGTCATCAAAATCCGCTCCCTAATAATAATACCGTATACAGGCGTATACCTTATAATAATAAAGTATACAACGTTTTACGGCATATACAATATGCCGTAAAAATTCGAAATGTATTTAGATAGTTTGTGTATCGTAATAATAGAGTAAGCGAAAAAATTCGTTTCTCTCCACAGCCACTTAAAATATTATTTGTTATTCTGGAGAGCAAGTGTTTTCAAATATACCTCATAGCCTGTCACAAGGTTGACATTTCACACCGAGCAAGTAGTCATACACGGTTGTTGAGTGAACCCAAACATTTTTACATAAATCTTCCGGGAGAAGGTTCTCGCGAGGAAGCGCCGCCAAACTACTTCAGCAGCAACTTCCTCAGGGCTTCTGCGCGAAGGAAACTTCAGTCGTGCAAAGGCCTGCCCTCGGGCAAAACGCCACATAAAACATCTTGCGGGAAATATCTGAGCGACTTAAGATTATATATGGCCATGTGCAGTTCACGAAACAGTAAATGTACGAAACAAACATTTTTCTAGAATCTTCTCACAATACACATCGTTATTATAAATAGTACTACTTCATTACCAGGGTAATGAAAATGTACGATACAAATTTTAAACGATTTAAATTTCCTCTTTGAACCTTAAAAACCTTTTTCAATTAAAATATAATATAACAATAATACATAAACATACATAAAACAATACAAAATACGTTTCTACCAAATACTCACGAAAGCCTTGTTCTTGCTATGGAACATTGCTATGCAATGTTTCTGATCTAGATTTAAAAGTCACCCTGATTGCCATCCTTTATGGTATTTCGATTGATTTTGAATGATGAAGGCAAATCTGCGAAGTACAAATAATTTTGATGAAACACTGAATTGTATCACAGCAAACACATATTAAATTATATCACAAAACCCTCAATATTTCAGCATACTAATTCAAAAGCATTTACATTATCAATAAAGAAGATGATTTATAATACTTGATTTCATTAGCACATAAACTCAAATCATCACCTGATGTCCCTAAATTCACACACAACTGTAGATGAATTGTGGCTTCGGTAGTTCATTTAAGAACTAACGAAAATAAGGAGAACGAAATGCCGCGATAATCAGATAACATTATCATGTTCCATGTGGCTGTGCTCCAACCAATTTGTAGCTTTCAATAAAAACGTCTCCCATCGACACTGGCGTGCATAAAACTAACCCCCAACACTACCTCGAGACCCATAATTGAGTAAAAACTCCATTATAATCCACTTCTGGGAGTCGAATTCTCTTCGTGGGAAACTGCTCTCGAAACAAGAGGCCTGTAAGGGTAACGACACTCCCTGGGGGACAAAAATGCAGGGGAAAATTCATTATCGGGGCTGCGGTCACGTGAAAAGCGAGCACGCGGGGCTCACACGCCACGCCACGCAGCCGGCACTTGTTCGCCGAAGCCCTCTGACTCCACGCGCCCCCGCGTGGGGCGCGGCGGGCGCCGACGAGCGAGAGTTCGCGTGAGAAGGCGGAACATACGGATGGGCTCTTGTTTTATTTTTCGCTGACGGGCCAGGGGGTTTTTGTGGTATGGTTCGCGAGAGTGAGGCAAGTTCGAATGTGGACGGAGGAAAGAAACCCCACGTAAGAAGAAGACAGAAGATAATGTTAGTAGATGAAGTAGCAAAAAAATAACTAAACGCACCAATGTGGAAGCAACGGATTACATGACTCATGATCATAGCAGAAAACAAATTTTGAATTTTAACTGGTTTTTGAAAATAACACTCTCAAGCTGAATTTGTTCTTAAACCGTATGTCTCTCTTTATTATTCCAGTTTTTGTTGGTGTCCAATGATCATTCGATAAATAGTGATATATTCACTTGGTTTTTCATACATTTTAAATTGGAAGGGGACCCGCCCCCCTCACCAAAACGTGTAGGTCGGCGCCGGATCTCCTTTCAACGGAGAGGAACACCGCGCCCTCCCGGTATAGCACTTGTACCACACACATGGGACTAATGACCTTAACAGCAGATGCGGCATGGCACAGTAGTCAAGGAGCGCAGCGGTGCTCTTGTCTTTCCCGGAGCGACGAAGCCGGTCTCTGCCGCGGCGGCGGCCGTCGTTCCGCCGCTTGGTGAGCGGGGGGGGAGACGGGCAGGCGGACGATTGGGGAAGTGGCGGTGGAGAGGTGGGCGAGCGTGATGACAGGGGAACGTGTGGGAGGGCGGAATTCGACGGGGGGGTTGGGGGGGCATGGGGCGGGCGTTGGGACAGGGCGGTTTGTGGTGGAAGGTGGCAGGGCGGGCGGGGGGGATTTGAGGGCTGGGCGGGCGAGCGGGCCAGGCGTTGGGGGCGGGCGGGCGGCGTTTGGGGGCGGGCGGGTGGCGGGAGGGCGGGGCGGGGTGGTAGCGGGTGGGGCGCGGCGGGCGGGGCGGGCGATGGCGGCGATGGGATCGGGTGCGGCGGGGGGTAGCTCGGGGGCGAGTTGAGGCGGGGGGCGGGCGCGTTCCTTCCGGCGGCGCTAGTGCAGAGCTTCGATTCCTCGCACCACGTATCTCCCACATAAACTCTGATATCCCGACACGTGTGCTGGCGTAGTACATGTAGAGGGAGAGGGACGAAGAATTAGGGAGAGGGAAGATGGCGTGAGGACCTTGGCCCTTTCCTTAAGGTACTGCGTCGGCATTCACCTGGTTCTTATCAGCGGTACCACGAAACGCCACCTATCCAACCACCCGGTCGCTGGAACTCCTCTCCAGACAGCGTTTGAATTGGACGTAGTAGGTAGCGTGGAATAGCCGCTAGCGACGGGACTCGAACCCAAGGTCCTCCCGGCCAGTGACGTAGCAGGCGCGGTTGTTGTCACAGACCCGTTGCAGTCAGGACTTCATACGATTAAGTTCTAGATCATCAGATCAGGCGCGTGAGTCACGAATTGGACTGCACTGTCACGTGATATTTATTGATTGTTTCTCCCATCGCGATCTTCATTATGTGATTCACTTCCAACAACTTTTTGATGAACTTGTGAACCATCATTTATTTAACATATAGAAAACTTATGTTACACAACATTATATATCACTTAGAATACGATCATTTATTTTTTACAAAAATGACATATGTTTGCAATCATTTACATCAACATACTTCCCTAACTACACAATACATTTGGATGGATGGAACTGTTAAAAAGAAATACCCATTGCACAAAATTTTCTGAATGTCCGGAATTCTTCCGTATTCTGGCACATAACTGCGATTGCATTTAGAGGCCATTAGCGTGCAAAGCGCATGATTATCTCTCTGTTTACTCCTCTCATTTGCTCTCTGTAATCATATATGACTTTCCATTATTGGTGTCAATATTCATTTTGTTGTTGATTGTTTCGTTTTCACTACATTTTTGTTTCATTTCTGTGCGCATGAAACAAGTGTTTTTGTTAAACTCGTTTTCCTTAATTTGATTCGCTGACGCACTCTCGCTGGTGGACAGATGCTAGTATCAAATTGGTTTTCTGGTACAGAAATGAAAAGTCATGACATCACCAAAACTGAAATACTCGTACATAATATTTAGAAAATAAAATAGGTCTAAAATGCACATATGACACTTTTCATGTAGTTAAAATAATGCTTTTTATTTATTATACAAAAGTGTAGATATTAATTACTTCCAAAATGTGATACACAAAATTGCTTTTGAGTTCTAACTGAAGGCGCTAGATAGAATACTTGTCGGGTTGTATTTCTTTCTTATCAGAACAACCCTGGGGAAACCCAACACCTGAGACAACCTGTAACCCTTCGTGAGCGCTCACATTAGGAGCACAAAAACCGCAATTTTATCCACTTTTTCTTCCCACTTCCCTCCGCTGGTCAGTTGTAAACTGTGATGGATCAGTCATAGCATGTGGTGTGTACTCTCAGGAGAAAGTGTGTTGGGTGCCAAGCGGGAACCTGCGAGTCTCGAATGCACTGAAACTTCGTAACTTCACGTAGTTAATGAATTTGACTAGCGACACCTGTCATTGCCTTTCAGTAGAGCCATCCCAGCATTTGCCCGGATTACCGACGAAAACCACGAAAACACAGGTCAAGATCGCCGTCCCATGGGATTGAATCCGGGCCTCCCGAATGTGAAGTCAGCGCGCTACGCCCACTTCGCTCGGTGGCCGATGCATTATCACATGTTCAAACACGCTCTTTTGTTTCGGTGTTCTCGTTGGGAATTTTTGTGATGTAAACGAGGCCTTAAGGAACGCCGATTTTTCTTACCACATCTCAAGCTGCGTTAGATCACTCGCACCAGACGGTGTGAACTCGCATGATGCGCTGTCATTCATACATTTCGTGGTAATCCGAGCGCTAAAGAGACCAAAGTATTATCACCCGCTAAAACACGCCCTTTCTTTCCGATGTTCTCTTTAGGAATTTTTGTGCTGTAAACGAGACCTTGTGGAACGCCTGCACCTGGCACCACCTGCGGGCAGTCGCTCCTCCCTCCGCCCCTCGTTCGGTGGTTCCCTCGCTCCAGGAACCCCCTTCCTTCCCTACCGCCCTTTTTCCTCCGCCGCCCGCGGGCGCGCCGCTTTCGCCCTCGGACCCATTACTCCACGTCGTCCGGCGCAGCTGACGCCTCCCCTCCCCCCAAGCGATGCTCGCCACCTTTGCCCACCGGCACGCCCCATCGCGGTACATAAAGGTGGGGAATCGGAGCACGTGTAGTGATCCCTGTGGCAATTGGGAATCATAATAAGAGTGGAAACGAAATGGAGAGACCAAGTGAAACGCTTTACAAGTGAAGTGTTTAACAATCTCTTATCATTATTGAAATTGCTTTTGTTGTTGATTGTTCTATACATTTTAGATTTATTATGGTTCTTTTATTATTATTATTTATTATATATTATTATTATAAATATTATATATTTGTCACCTGTCTATGTGACTACTCGAATAAATCTTACTATTGTCAGGACCTCGTCTTTGGGCACTGCCCTCGCCCTATAGCATCCCAAATTACTTTCACTTTCAGTTCCACTATTTCACAATGATGAGTGTATACACCTTAACAGTCTAGCGTCTAGTGCTCACGCAATCTATTTCACTCTCAACTTCTTCCTTCCCAAACCCAACTACATCTTCTCCAATTCTGGACCATGCCCATCATATCTTAAATCTACTTAAACAATTCTTCTTTATTCTTACCACAATTTAGTTCACTCCATGAATTTCTTTTCATCCTTTCGTCTGTCTCTCTCCCCCTACCATTAATACCGTCTTTTTATCCTTTTACATTGTAAAACCACCTCTTCTCGTCAATGGGGATTTTTAAATATTATCTTTATTCCATCTTATTACATCGTTATATTCATCCACGTAGGCAGCTGACATTCTTCACTAAACCGTTTTATTCCCATTACAACCTTTTTCTCATCCACGCCTCTCCAATATCATCTCTTTGCTAACCATCTGTACCTTCCGCTCTGGACTATCACTCACACATGACCCTTCCCCTCCTTATTCTTTCCCAATCTATGCCTATCTCTCTGATGTGCATCTCTATCTTTCGGGCCATTACTTTTGCCAGTCATTCTCTCTACCCGAAGAAGAGTGTATCAAGGTAACTACGAATCAAAAATCATTTTCCGATTCCCACGCCTACTTTTGAACGTTCTTGTAAATTTTACTTCCTGTCTTTCTCATTCCTCCATCTCTCTCACTTCCGAAAGTGCATCTTTTGCATCCGCTGTCTCACCCCTCTTTTCCACTTATTTATACGATGCCTCTCATATCCTTCTCATCCCTGACATTGTCCTCATCCGCATCATTAATCTTTTCTGTTCCTTTCTCTCTCTCCCCCTCCAGCCTTCCCGTATCACCATCTGCCCTCTTTTCCCGTCCGGCTCCCTCATCAACTTTCGGAGCAAAAGTCCGCGTCGGAGGGGAGATGTAAGCGGTGTCACTATCGGATAATCTGAATAAGTACCCGGGGAATCTTGTCAAGGAAAGCTCATGAAATTTTATGAGCTTTTTTTTGTTGATTTCGTATAATCTCTAAACCTGCCTGCGAAAGTTTGCAGTACGCGTGACTATGCAGTTCAGAAGATCAAAGACGTCGGGAGTTCGGGTTGGCGTTTAACCACTGCGTAGAATTCGTAAGTGCAGGAGTGTTAAAATGTGGATATTTGTGTCCATTGCAGATTAATAGATTCATGAACAAATTAGAATTTTTTTTTTTTTAAATATAATTTTTAAACAGAGTTATCAATGAAAAACTTTGTCTCATAATCACTGAAGAGAAGAAAGTTGTCAGATGGTAAATGGTATTTTTAATTCTAAAAGAAATGCTTAGAAACGTAGCACTCAAAACCGTTTTTTTGTTATTTTCTTCTGCTTGTCTTCAAGGCAATATTTTGATTGTTGTCTATATCACACAAGAACTTGGCTATATATTTTTCTTTAATTTATAGTTTCTAAGTTAATTGTCAAGATCTCTCAACAATAATTTGCACATAATAGGATTTTCATTAATTCCTCTTTCATACAAATACATATTCCTGTACAGGCGTATGTCAAATATAATATCATTTATTTCATACTATTTATTTTATGAACAAAGTTTAATTATATTTCATCATTAACTTGTCAATGGTAAATAATAAAAGAATTTCTCATCTTTATAAAAAATACCAGATATTTTCTTATTAAAGATATGTTTCAAACTTACTTATGACTAAAGAATATTTTCGTATGATGGTTGATGAGCATATTGAGCTGGTAAGTTATGGATTCCATTTTAAACGAGTTGTTTAAAAACCTGTTATCACTTTCGGTTTTGTAATTTTCTTCTTTGTCTTCAAGGCAATAGTTCGATAGTTTGCTTATAGCCTAAATTATACATGAGTTTGATAGATGATAGATATTCTTCAATTTCTTGTTTCTAAGTGAATTGTTAAAATCTTTCAACAGTACTGATAATAGGATACTCTTTAATTCATCTTTTATCCATTTATGTAGTCCTGTGCAAGGCGTATCTCACTTACTATATAGTTTATTTCATGAAAATTATTTTGTTAAACAAGTTTAATTATATTTCATCATTAACTTAGCTATCGTAAATAATTTTAAAAAAACTTTCTCGTCCTCTGCGATAAAAAAGCACACCAGAATGTATTTGGAATCAGATACGTGACCGAGACATAATCTATTTTAAATTCAACCGAGAAACCTTTAATAATAAACCGAAGCAATCACTTCAATCGTAGGGTGGCAACGCACGCGGAGAGGCGCAGAAACTGATTAGGCGCGGGCGCCCTCTGCGGCGGGCGTGGCCTGCTCTGCCCGCTTTACGCGCCTAACGCACGCCGAACGCGGAGACGCACTCTCTTTTTATTGGTCCCGACGAGGGCCGGCGGCCGGCCGCGCCCATCGAGCGGGGGCGAGGGTAAACGCGAAAAGTGGCCGCGTGCATTTGGCAGTCGCTTCGCCCGCCCTAAAATCTGATGCCCCCGTAATGAAGTGCGCCGCGTGGCCGGCGCTTGTTTCTCTCGCGCGAGGGGCGAACAGGGATTTTGCGGCCGGCGAAAGCCGTTCTTTACCGAGATTTCGGTGGTGAGGGAAGATGTGAGAGTGCGGGAACTTTGATGGAAAACACGGATAGGTTTGTAGAATCTAATTATACTCAAACACGAAATTTTTAACTGATTATATAAGGGATAAGTGAGTTATGAGGGTTCCCGAACACGTCATCTGCTATGGTCGTTCGTCCCGTTAGTGTAGTGAATGTTTAATCTCGGAAGATGGTGATGTCCCTCCACCGATGGAGTGATATCTGTCGCAGAGCTACATGTCGGCTTGATGGCAAAATTTTAAATATCTAATTTTAAATATCTCCCTAGCGAGGCATGTGCTGCGGGTGTTTTTGATATGAGGAGAGGTTAAGACAAAGACGAGGAACGAAATGTTGCGCGCGGAACGTGGCCACTTTGTTACGGTTCTGCCAAAGAACTCATACAGCGTATTCTGCCGCTAGAATTTTCCTCCAAAAAGAATCTAAATTCCACTCAGCTACAAAGCTAGCGTCAACAATTCGCCATCATCAGGTCTGGAGTCTCAAACCTCTCGGTCGAACACGATACAGTAGCTGTCGACACTAAGCCAACCTAGACGGTGTTTAGATACAATAATATAAAACAACGTGCTGCATGTGAGTATAATTCGATGACTTAAATTTACAATGTTGGAATACTTGTCGAATTAATAATAATAACTATAGTACCCGTACAGAGACTGTTGCATGTGAAACCTCGACCCTTTATTATTCATACAGCCATATGAATGGAAACATTTCGTAATTAAACGTGTTTTAATTCAATTTGAGGTACTACCAATCGAACTGTAGTTTAGAAGACTTTAGAACGCACCGATGAAGTCTGTCAATGCCACCAATCAGTGTCGAGCAATTTAGAGGTCCGAGGTTAATTTTAAATACTCTATTTTAGGTACGTTGTTAATACTAAATAAATAAAAGAGCAATTAGTCATCACTCCGTGAAATTCCACACTATGGTGTCGTGAGTTAGAAACAATGTAGGTGATAATACTACAAGGTTCAACATTGACAAAGCGTCTGCAAGAAATACATGAAAATGAAGTGTATTTACAAGAAGCAAACAGCAATGTATTTGACGTTAAACATAAAATTCATTGATGTTCACTGACGATTAACTGATGATTCATTAATGATCATTGATGATTGTTGAACTCATTGATTCATTTGATACCGCTGGTAATAATAATCGAGGACATAATTTCCGTCGTACATTATTACCAGCGCCATTTTGGTCGCGTCCATCTCAAATCCGCGCATTACGCACCGCAGCTCTGTGAACAGCCCCGTCCCTCTCTCCGCTCTCCGCTAGGCCGCCGGCGGCGCCGCCTGGCGGTGCGTCTGCGGTGAAAGGCTGAATGGCGGCGGGCGCGCGGTGATTGATGAGCCTCGGGCCGGAAGGTTGGCGGCGCTGCGAGCGAGGTCGCGAAATTGGAGACCCCGTGGCGGCGGCGCCGCAGGCGGACGGGCAGGTAGGAGAGGGCGGTGCGCCCGCCCCCTCCGCCCTCCACGCCCACGACCCGGCATCACCGCACACTCGCCCTCAACACCGGCCACGCCGTCACCATGGCTTCCGCCCAATCCCAGAACGTCTCTCAAGTCCCCGACACACTCGCTCTCAACAACACCCGTGCGCTCACCATCTCTCTCGATCAATCACGGTCACTGCAGCGGTTCTGATCGCTAGTTTTCCGTGGTTTCTCCGATCAACACCAAGTAAATTGCGGAGGAGTACCCTAACAAATGGGCCACGGACCGCGCGCGATCTTTTCTACTTCTTCCTTGACCTATTCTCACCCCTTCCTTACACACTCTTACACTAGCACGCACTGAACAACCACACATCTCAGGAACTTAGGATCTCTCCCGGCTGGGGTGGGGGAGCGAGACCTGGTTGGAGCCGACGGTAGGTCGGCGCCGGATTTCACCATCAGGCGGGGGAAAATCACGACCTGAGGAAAACACATGCAATACATACACTAACGGGACGTACGACCTTAAAAGTAGTCGCGCCAGGAATCACTAAACAATGAAACCCAATCTCACTTCGTCTCACGACTCGCCATATTCACAGCCGATGCGCTAGTCCTCGCTCAAACATCACGATAACCACGCACGGCGCCAATGTTCTGCCCATCGCCCACGACGCCTTCGTCGCCCTGGTCCAACACCCGCGGGCGCTGCCGCCGTCACCCGCGCACTCGCCCACACTAACGCCCACGCCCTCATCTCCCCGCTCTTAATGTCGCCCTCGTCGTCTCTAACGCCCTCGCTTTCGCCCACCTCGAACGCGCTACCGCTCCTCCTCGTCGTCCACAACGTCGATGTAACTCGCGCTCCCGGTTCCTCTCTCGCTAACACATTCCTGCAGCGCAACCCCAACACGACCTGACCTACCCCCTCCCACGCCTTCAACCACAACGCAAAGTGGCACCGGCCCGCCCACACATGAGACATCAGTACGCCCGACCTCACGCCCACTCTCGCCGCCACAGCCCCTCCAACACACCCCGTCCGTATTCGCCCGGGACGTCATGGACCATTCCCTGCCACTGACGGCCGCAAGGCGCTCGCTCCCACTGCCACCAGTGACGCCTGTCGCGCTTTCGTCACCTGTCGTTCACATGTCGATCATTTTGCTCTGTCGCTCCGAGCGCTTTTCCATCACCCACGCCTTCGTCATTGCTAACGCACAGTTCAGTGGCTATATCCATGACTTGCCCTCACCGTGGCCCATGTGCTTGACACCAGCCCGGCGGGGCGGAAGACAGAAAGAGCCGGGAGCGGTGTCGGGGAGTGAGGGGCAGGGGCAGCGGAGGGTGGACTGGAGACGGAGGTGGGCGATGATAGCGAGGCCATTCCATGCGCGTCAACTGCTAGTCATTAGTTTCCTAAGAGTAGTTCTATCGAGGGAGGGGGCGGTGATCCCCTCCCGCTGGATGGTGAGATCCGGCGCCGACGTACCGTCGGCTAGCAGGGTTCCCCCAACCAGACATCTCTCACCAGCGGGGCACAGCCCCAGTCGGGACAAGATCTGAGCTCCCTACTAGTCTCGCAGCAAGTGTGGTAGTGTAGTGCATTTTCTTAGAGTATGTAAGGGGTGAAGATGGGCAAGGAAGAGGTAGGAAAGATCGCGCGCGGTCCGTGGTCCGTTTGTTAGTGAAGTGCTG
>BOPP01000007.1:20596081-20608633 GCA_017312745.1 Gryllus bimaculatus | reverse complement strand
CGGTGCAGCGGGGCGGGGAGCCCGCATAGCGAGGGCGGAATGGAGGGCGAGCGGCCGTTGATTGTCGTCGCAGCGGCGCGCGGGCGAGCCCTCGACCGAAGGGGCGGCGCAGAGCGCAGACGACCGCCACCCGCGCCCCCCCCACCTCCGAGAAAATATCAAGCACACGCGCCTCTCATTCTAACCACGTTCACGCCACGCGCAGCAAATCTTATACGATTTCATACACTTTTAATACTTTATCAAGAAATGTCATGTGTCTCTTCTAGTTTGAGTAAGAATGTATAATAAATATATAAAATGTAGGATGATTCCATTTCTTTTGCCCCGGGTGACACCAAATGAAGCTTTGCCACTTGATGTATTAAACAATAAGACAGTTATTAATATTAAGAACTAATCGACAAGGCAATGCTTCGCTATTGCAATGTATTACACTTCACACATTTCCGGTCACGTTATGATTAATCACTTTTACGCTACGCTCTGCAAATATCAAAACAGATGGACATTCTCGTACGTGTAAGTTTGTTCTGTGCCCTGGTTTGGACATCGTTGTCAAGTATCTTATTATTAAAACGTTCGTCTTCACGTTTGGGCAGGCATTCTCTATGTCACTGTCTTAAAAAACTGATTTACTTGTCGGAGATTACGTTAAAACATTATTCCCGGCCGTTATTTCACAATCGCCCGGTCCGAATATGCAGCGAATATGAGCTTAATAGTTGACGGTGCGGCGGGTTGCGTAGAGCGTCTGTTCAGGGGCGTGTGAGTCAGCATAATCGCGGAAAATCATAGTCCTCGCACGTGGACGTGCGAAGATATGCACGCATTCCCATTGTACTATACCTATATTCTTCGTTGAAATGCAAGATTTTTTATCGCAATCGTGTGAACTGTACGGTAGCGCACAAAATACGAACAATGAAACATTGATTTTTATGTATTAGATATAGAGCGTCTCATAGTAAATATAAATTCTTAAAAGCATAACCATACCAAGATAACTTTTTACCAATGAACATGAGGTTGCATGACGATGTTACACTGACATTTTCTCTTGATTGACCCGCACATTTTAAACAATTACACTCAATCAAAAAGTTCTGCGAATCAATAAAAAAAATTATCCTCCTTTGTACTACTTATTTGCGAATAAAATTAATCTCTGCTTCAACAGATGTACTATTCCATTATTGTAATTATATTTGAATCTGTAAATATATCACTAATAAGCGCCACAAATGTTTTCTAATACTAACCTCATTTATTTTTATTCTGATTACAGGTAAGTGTGATCTGCGCTCAACTACGTTCTACACAAACTGACATCTATCACATCATTTTTGTACGTATCTCGCAATGCCTCAACTAAAATATTTTAAATAAGTTAGAAAAATAAAATATAGGATTATTCCTCATCTATATTTCAATAAATATTTTATAAAATATATTTCATAACAGATCTGGTAATCTTCAATAATACACTATATTGCAGTGAAACATGTGAAAAGATCAATTATAAATTCCTTTATGGCGTAGATCAAACGGAAACTAATACAAGCATATTGCAATTTAAAAAAATATAGGAAAACGTTTAGAAGAAAAAATATAAATGAGCATAATTCACTCCAAAGAAATGGTCAACAATATTAATGGTCATTTTTCTTTAAACGAAATTTAAGTTTCTCTGAAAAAGTGACAGCTAAAGTACTTACTTTATTCCTAGCAAGAATCATAAGCGAAAAGGTTAATGTCCTTCAGTAAGCTCAGTACTATATCTTCTTTATGGCGCCTATGAATTTAGTTTATCTCTAGGCGCTGATAAGAGAATAATGAAAATTTACGGTGCTACGTGGTAATGACATTATATTAAATGCAAGCGTGTCAAGTTGAGAACCCCTTACAGTCTATTTAATATCATTTAGAAGCAGAGTGCAGGTTTAATGGAAATACCGGGAAAACTATTTTATGTAATCCTTGAAAAATATCAAATGACAATTTTCTCTACATGCCGAGAAGGACTCCACCCGTACGGTCACGTTTTAAATGTTACTACTCCCGCATCTAGGTTAGGTCCTGCAATCTCCTGCTCCCCTTAGTAATAAAAGTCATGTTGATCTGCAATAACGTTTAAAGCACGATTTGATGTCATCATGAAAAGTCGCTACATGACGATACCGCTCAATGTTTATTTCTTAGTCCATGAAGACTTATGACCACTTAACGTCTTACAGCTACTCGAGGACGTGTTGAATATGAAGCAGGTATATTATGGCAGTAGGAAAATTACCAACAACATGAAAATGTATTGAAGAGATTCAAGATAGAATTCATTTTCTTATTCCAACACATTACATTAAATTTTATTATAAGAGTTAATTATTGTTTTTAATTTTGTATATTTAACCGTTGTACTGCAAAATTTTCTGTTAGGTTATAAATTACTTGCACATACCATAGATAATTCGTATTCTTGAGTTATTTCAATGAATATATGAAAAGGATTAGCTACCATTGGTGAATGGAGACATTTAAACTTCAAAATTCTAATGAACAGTTTGTACATAACTTTTATAATAAAACCGTTTTTGTGATGTTTAGGCCATTGAATGTACTCTCCTTTTTAACATCTCAAATATGAAATAATGATAATCATCAAAGTGAGATTCTGTAGATGAGTACAATGGGACGTATACGGATACGAGACCATCGCGTCCCCCAGATGGAAATTGAACAAGATGACATTCCTAGACTACATTCTAGGGACCAGCTCCAGCATTCTCCTGGAAATATCAGAGAAGCCACGGAAACCGATGGTCACAGCAGAGAGCTTACGCGTTTGATTGTGGTTGATGTCACAACAAGCCACGGTTCAAGTGGCTCAGAGCGTCCACTGTTGAAAATGCTGTGCCTCCTCTCGGGAGTTCGTGGGATTCCACTCCCGACGGTGGCAGTATTGTCTACGCTATCTACATAGCTAGGTCTGTCGCTGTCTGGGGGTGAATTCTAGCGAACGACTGCCCCGATCGGTAGTTTTCCGTGGTTTCTTCCATCAGCACCAGGCGACTGCCGATGCACCACCGTCACAAGGGCCAAGGACCGTGCGCGATCTTTCCTTTCTCTTCCTTGCCCTTTTCTCACCCCTTACGCAAAATAAGTCCAGAGCGTAGATCTTGTCCCGGTTGGGGCGGTGCCCCGCAGGACGAAAATACTTGGTTGGGGAAAAGCGAAAGCTGACTGTAGCGCGGCGCCGGATCGCGTGCCGTCCACCGGCGGAACATAACCGTCACCTCCCGTAATAAATCATGCACTATACTTACCGCACTGACAACAGTTGACGCACTCGGAATCACTTATCAATTAATATATCATAAATGTCTGGTTGTTTAATTTTCGGGAATGGAGCCCGCGAGCCTTAATTTGATGCATCTCCCCACGCTGCTTCCGACGTTGGGAAGTGAGGCAAAATTATAAGGGCACTAAGCGAGTGGAAGAGGCACCTAAAGGGTAAGGCAACCCATTGAAGTTTCCAAGATTTCGTGTATGCATCGCACCCTTGACGACATCCAGCAACCGTCTCCCGCAGTGCGGATCAGCGTGATGAACTTGAGCGCTGCGCCTGAGAGTTAGGCAATTTGCCGTACGCGTGGGTCGGATAGCTCACTATAGCAAGTTCGAATATTAAATTTCTGTCGCTCGTATTTTCTCAAATAGGCATCTGAATGGAAATGGCTGAACACCGTTGCCTCGGTTCTACTAGTGATTAATAATTTCTGAAACACTCTGAAATTCAACAGTTTTAAAAAACAAAAAGCTTCTCTCTATCGGATTAGTCCACAAATGACAACAAAAGTTTTACAAATCTTTTTTTAATAAAAATATTGTGAAAACTTTTTCTTTCACACGATATTTGCATATCTAATATTTTGACTACTAAGAACTACAATTTGAGAAAATAAATGCGTTAATATCTATTTTGCCTCGCGTCAGTTATATCTCGTAAATTTATTAAGTTATCCAAAGCCGCCCTCGTCTTCACTTCTCGGTGTCAGCTACCTCCTATTCCGTCCTCATGTTTTCTTTTCTCTTTTTACATATTTCTTCCTTCTAGTACGTAACACAAAGCTGTCTTGGAAGTCTATTATCACCCTTTCTCTTTTTTTCTAATCATCTTTGACTATAGTCTTAAATTCTAATATTAACTGCAATCACTTATCCGAAGTACCACCTGGGGTACTTTTACGCATCTAATTGCATTCACAAGAAGACTTTACATGATGTTGAAAGTAAAAGATTTAAACACTTCATAAAGTAGCTCCTCGCTCTATTTTTAGGGAAAAAGAGAATAAGAAGTTGCGGAGTAAGCAAAATGTTAAAAAAATCAAATCAAAAATCTTCTCGTCAAAGACAATGAAAGATAATGAGAAAAGTTGAAGTGTTGTAAACACATTCTGAATTTTTTGCTGAAAATGTCTTTTCTCGACAGTAACAACGAGTTATTTTTTATATGGCAGTTCTGTTCACACGAGTGAATTCCATTATTTCCGTCAGTAATATCATGAAGAACTGTTTCGAGGAGGAAAAGCAAAGTGTTACACCGTAACGAAGGGCTGATCTTGTTCTGAATGCTGTTGCGAAAAGAGCGCCAAGAGTTATCTGGCACATATTTCCCTAAAGATTCGAGGTGAACCTTCTTGGAAACTTTAAACTCAACTTGGTAATCTCCATCCCTCAAGTTCTTGAGGGATCTAGCGCGTTCAAAGGGGAAAAAAGATTTTTCTGAGCTCCCAGGCTAAGACCCGGATCGAAAGAAGAAGGTAGGCAGCGTAAGATCTATGAAAAGGATGTCTCAGAACGAAAGCTCTTGCATGCGACACGTGACACAAGAAGAAAGGAAATTGTAGAGATACAATGACGTCGTGCATTACATCAATGACAATATAGAACTTACAGGAGACATACGATAAGGCGTATATTAGACAATTCAATTCATATACGCTTGTTGTTTTTACATTTTTGATGTTAAATATCGTGAAGGCAGCTTAGATTTTCTCATAATACTTAGTTGGCATTTGATGATTGATATTTCCGACAAAACACTGCCAAATATGGTCTATGTAACAACCACGCTAGCGGAGCAGCTTAAAATATACGAGTAGATAAGATTCATAACGACCCCACAATCCAGAACCTCCCGAGATGAGGGTATAACGTGGTTTAGACACTCATCTCTGTACATAAATTGTGTAATTCAAGTGAATATAATATAGTTATTAAAACATTACAAATCATGACAAAACTTTGGTGTACGTTTTAGCATGTAACTATAATTGCTTTTAGTTTTTTGTGTATATTTCCCTAATGACCGACTTAACTTTTGTTTCAACTACAAAGGCACACCGCCTTTCCTTATGTAAACCGCATTTCGCGCCCATATCTGACACCGTGTTTTCCACTCCTCCTCCGCCCACTCGCTTTGTTCCGCGTCGCCAGCGCCCGCCAGTGAAAAATCCCTCTCGGTGACGTCATCCCTAACGCTGTTCCCGCGAAGATGCTGCAGCGCTGCGGCGGCCTAACCGCGTTACGCCGGGCCACGCCGGAAGTGGCGCGGGACCGGAAGTCCCCGCCACCGCAGCGCTCCTCGCGGCCGACGGCGGAACTAGCCCCCGCGCGGCAGGAAACGAAGGCGCCGCCGACAAAACGAATTTGCGCGCGGCTGCCGTCATTTGCTTCCTCCCTCGTCGGACTTTGCCCTCCTTGGCTTTCCAACGCGTTTTTTTCTGCCGAACCCAGCAGTCTGCTCGGTACAATCTTACACTGTCCAGCATTTGATCTGATTTTTCGTCACTGACTGATTAGTGATTCCGGGTGCGTCACATGCTGAGGTCATTAGTCCCGTAAGTGTAGTGCTTTGTTGTGGGATGTGGCGGTGATCTTCCCCCGCTAGACGGTGAGATCCGGCAGCGACTAGCGTGTTTTCCCCAACCAGGTATCACGCACCAGCAGGACACCGCCCCAGCCGGGACAAGCTCTAAGCTCCTGACCGGTCTCCGATGTGTGTGGAATTGCATGTAAGTGTGTGGTGGGATGGGATGAGGTTAGGACAAGGAAGAGGTACCAAAAATCGCGCGCAGTTTCTGGCCAATTTGTTCCCACTATAGTTATAATAGTTATAATATAAACTCTGCCCACCTGAACAACAAAATAGCCAATACATGACTAGAAGTCGTTTCGTACTGACCAATTACAGAAACAAAGGTCAATAAATACCATTAGGGGTCTGATTTTAATGAAATGTCATTTTTTCTTTGCACTTTAGAACAATGACTTTAGTATAGAAATTAATTTTATGTTATGTCAAAAGAAAATGACCAATTTTTATACGGTTCTATACATTTTTCGTCGGTTTTTAACAATAATTCATTTTTTATCTTACCCCGTTATTTTTAAAGCATTTTCAGCTGAATTCATAGATTTCAATAAGTTTTAATGATTCTTGCTTCAAATAATATTTACGAGATGCACCAAACATTCCCCACCGAATTCCTGAGTAGCCTCTTCGATTTCTTCGCTCACATATTGTGATGTCAGCCGTGTGATCTCAGGTTCTTGGGGCACATAAAAGCGGCCCGATCGCGGCCCTACGCGACTCGATCGATTTCGCAAGAACTTCGCAGATATTCACAAGAACCAAACCGAAATTTTGCACGCTCAGATCCCTTGAACCAAAGCAAGAAGTCTCGATTACATCAGTAACATATCCAACAGCTTCAATTATTCATCCGAACTGGTCGTCTTGAAATTCCATCTTATTGATGATTTTTTTTCGATGTTTTAGGTGATCAAAAACAACGCCATAATTATTATTAAAGCAATGGCATCGTCCGACGCAAAGACGGCAAATCAAGGCAACGTAGAATCGAAAATTAGCTTTCAGAAGTTAATTACTTAGTAATGCCTTGCGAGACTCGGGTCTTTAGTCCCGCTCTCCCGTCTGACCACACAAATTTCGCTACGATCCTTTCACCAATTAGCGGAAAACAAGATATCACTCGGGCGGCGAAAGAGACAATTTTGAATATAGCTAAGAGGCTTATTTTACGCTTGAGAATCTTTTACATTCAGTAAATTTACAACATGGGACAGCTGGCTTTACTTTCCCTCCGAACGAAGAAGGCGTACGAAGTATTTTTTCACCCTTAAAGGTGTTCGGCTTCGATTGTATGTGCAAACGCAAACTTGGGTATAACAGTCCTATACGCTAACCTTCATACTACTGAACCTGTTCAGCACTCGAACTTAAACTTGCCGATGATCGAAACCTCAATAGCAAACCCGACCTTACATTTACTATCACAGCCGATAATTAGCTAATAACGCGCAGTTATTTTCATGGAAGCGTCGGCGCGCCGTAGGGTTCGATGGCGAGCCATCTGCTGATAGGTTGCTCCGTGCCCAATGAATAAACATTGATCGTGACTTGGCGGTCGGCTTGATGGATCGCTCGCTGGCTTTGTGCTGGGAGGGGGGAGGGCTGTCGAAACAGGTGAATGCGCGCGCGGTTTCTTTTCCACGGCTGAGTGCGACCATCACTCCCATTCCTTTTTATCTCCCGCCCTCTCGCCTTCCCCTTCCATTCGCTCCCCTTTCGCCTACTTCAGGGGTGACCAACTTTTTCTATTTCACGGGTCAATGTCCTTTCGTACCGCGAGAGGTGGCTCAGGGCATCACCCTCCTGATATCGCCGCAGTACCTCTGACCAAGAGGTCCTAGGCGTTCACTCCCGACACCTCAGGATTTTCGACCCTTGCCAGGTAGCGAGGCCGAGTCCTGTTGCTATCAAAAGCAGAATTCCAGCGGCCGGCTGCTCAGATCGTTACTTTTCCGTGGTTTCTCCGATCAACATCACATGTATGCCGACCCAAACAAACGGCTCACGGACTGCGTGCGATCTTTCCTTCCCCTTCCTTGTCCTATCCTCATCCTTTACTTACACACACTAAAACTATCATGCAGTACACCATCACACATGCCGAGAGCTTAGAGCTTGCCCGGCTGGGGCGGTGCGCAGCTGGTGAGACATACCTGGTTCGGAAACCCCGCTCTCCGACGGTAGGTCGGTGTCGGTAGATCGGATATCTAACGACAGAAGATTCACCTTTCGAAGAAGACGCATGCACTAAACGTACGGGAGTAATGACCTTGTCAGTTGACCTTCCCGGATTTGCTAGTAATCAGCCAATGTTCTTTCATACGAGCTCAGATGCCCACATGTTTGCAGATTTGCGATTTGAAAATGAGATAGGAATATACTTTTCGCTTAAAAGAGAAAATAGGATACTTCAACCATATAACAAAATAAACTGATCGGATTGGCGGTAGTAGCGAGATAAGTCACAGCAATTCTCCCGCTAATTTCAAATACTAATATCTCGATTTTGGTCGTAGTGTGTCTCATGCCCCAAGCCCATCAGAATTATGAACATGAAATATATAAAAGTCACACATCGAAATCGAGGTATTAATATTTACGAATAGCGGGAGGTTACTGTGGGCGATGTGGATTAACTTGGTACTGTTTAATTAATAGCCTTTCAATTAATAAATGACGGTACTTCAATATTTAATGATTCTCAATTCATAGACTTGTCTACCAGGCTCGAAATAAACAGATTTAAGGGAGAATCCCAATGTCGACGCGGTATGATTAACACACTCTGCGTCCCTAGAGGCTGATTCAAGAGTTTCATGTAGAGTGCTAATGTACTGTGATGAGATATAGCACTTACATTTATATAAATGTTACATCTGTATTTCCTTTTTGCAATTTGCTCACAATTGAGGGATTCGGATGTAGAAAATGGCTGCTGACATTTTGCAAAATTAAGATTATTGACTTATTACACCTTTCTGGTGAATGTGATGCAAAGCTCTCTTGTTATAACATTAGCATTCGACTTCAGAAACATTGATAATTAAAATACATTAATGCTTCACTCGCATCCCACTTCGTGTAGTATATACAATTATTATACTACTCTATGTAACATTATCCGTCAGTTATAATTATTTGCACCCGAACACTTCAATTATAATTACAATTTTTACATTATGTAAATGTAAAAATATTAAAGGCGAAAGGCAATATATTGCTAGAAAAGCGGAAGTCGGCTGAAACGTTGGCTCCTGTGCCTAGGTCGCGGCGTCTCCGCGACAGCCAAATTGCTACTGACTCCGGTCGCAGAAGCCTACGCACCCATTGAAAATGAATTTACGTATTTGTGTGTGGCTGTGTTATGACGATATTACAGTACATTACGAAAAAAGAATACGTACACGCACGTATACAACATGCGTCTTACAATCACCCACTTTGCCATAGGTTGGACACCCTGCTTCGCACCGTGCCAATACTCAACGCGGCCTGGTCATTTATAACCCGACGGATGCACCTCGTATGTTTATCTTCTTTTGTTACCTTAACCCGTGTTTCGTTTTGTTTTCTTCCGGCGCCGTTTTGTTGCGTTGGGTCTCTGCTTTTTTCTTATCGATGTCTTTTTGCTCTAGCATCCGACGCGACCTGAGGTTTTCTCTCAAAAGAATGTGCGCTGCTTTCAGTCGTGGGTTTCTTTGATACCATCGTATCGGTCGAAAGGTTAGTGAGTTTTATGCATCGACGAAGCGTACCGTAAAAGGACAAAGAAGGAACATTTGGGTGTTCGCGTCAAAGGAGACCGTCAAGGAAAGAAAAGAGTGAATAGTACAAATAAAACAATTTAATTTTCTAGTCTTATATAATGTTTTCAATACAAATGTATGCAAAATTCATAATAAAGCAGCAATGAAGATACGTAAGACAATTGTAACACATGAAATTAGCTGTACTGATGTGAATACATTTTTCAAATATGCATATTCGTCTTGTTTCAGAGATATAACTAATATTTACAAAATATTACACATTAACGTATATTTTATTAATATTACAATTTAGCTTCTTCATTTTACTAAAGCTATTCGTAAGCCTTTCAAGAAATATGAAAACAGAACGACGTTCTCATTCGAATCGAAATTATCGGGAGAAATAGAAAACATTAGTCTCTATTTTGTTTACTACTGAGAATGCGTTTTATATTTACAACCCAGCGAATCAATCACAAAGCAACTCGTCATGCGTTCATGAATAGCGGGTAATCCCAATCACTTTGACTCCAGGACATGAATTCACTACCAATCGCAAGCAATGTCATATGTGGAATTTAGTTATAAGAACTTTACCACGACAGGACTTGGCAAAAAGACATCATTTTCGACTTTCTACATGTTCTAGAAGTTTGAAATATTTATTTTGAGACACGCTTAAATGGAAATTTTCGGCCAAAATGTGACCTGTGTGTTTTGTTCATCGACCTCTTAACGTGCTCGCTACAGCATTCATAATCATGACACAAAAAGTTGCACATGCATGATTTAAAGATAACAATTTCGTACATCAATTTTTCGGAAATATTTAGATTTTTAATAATCGAAGAGGTTTCCTCCTTTGAGTAGATGGGTTTCTATTCTTCATTTATGAATGCATCACATTGCATTTATGTTGCTTGCATTGTAATATGATATTGGAAATTGAACATAAAAAATGTTTTCGTTATTGGTTTAAAATATGAAATTGTATTGATATTACGAAACAATATATTTAAATAGCTATTACTATTGATAAATTGATTAATGATTAAAAAACATTTCCTTAAATAAAATAAGGCATTTTATTCGAGCACAACGCAATGAATGTGCAAACATATGCAAAATGATCAAAATGCATTTTCAGTACTTCAGCATCATCAACAACAGAGCAACATTAACAAAGAACACTTAATGCTTTTATGAGCCATTTATACAAGGACCAGTACCTGCATCTGCAGAAAAAGGAGTTAAAATATAAGTGGAGTTTTCTTTTATTAATAAATTAGGATCTGGGTCTTCCATATTAAATATGTCAACAATTTAGTCTTTAAATAAAACTGAAAACTGAAAAGTCTGCCAAGGATTCATTTACTTTGTGGTGGTCTGAGAATGACACCAGATTGATGAACAAAAGCGTGATCTGTATCAGAAATGTATATGTGTGTCTTTTTACGTTGTTCTTTTTCAATTGAAGTATTTGGCAGTAAATATTTTCGATAAACAACAATATTATCACAAAGAACACCTTTCAACAAGTAAAGAAATATTCCGTATCCTTTAATGAATAGGCTGCTGCAGGCGTCGATAGTGCTATCGCAAACAAAATTGTTCGTGTGTACAACTGATTCGCCCCTTTTTGGTAAGTTTGTGTTAAAATATTTTGTTTTTTAAATAATGGCAAGGTCATGAAAATTTGATCATTTTTTTGTATCTGCAATCTCTCACATATCCATTTCCTCTTTCAACATTTACAATGTACTTCCCACAGCATAACTGTTACCTACATCGACAGACATTAAAATAAGATTGCAACGTGTTAATGGGCAGTCTCGCTGTAATAGCACATCGAAGTTTCAACGAAGCAATTACGTATGTCACATTCCGATAAGCGATGAAATACTAAACCATCACGTAAGACTGATTGATTAATTTGTGATTAAGGGGGAGTCAACTGCTAAGATCATTAGCCCCGAAGTTGTAGTTCATTTGCTTTTGTTGCGGGAGGAGGCTGTACTCTTCCTCTGTTGGGTGGCAGAATCCGGCGCCGACCTACCTGTCACCATGCTGGGTTTTCCCCAACCACCTGCCTCCCACCCGCCTCAGCCGGGACACACACGCTCAAGCTCCGGACATGTGTGGTTGTGTAGTGCAATTAAGCGTACGTGTGTGTAAGTAGGGGGTGCAAGATTGGACAAGAAAGAGGAAGGAAAGATCGCGCGCGGTCCGTGGACCGTGTGTGAAGGTACTGCTCTGGCATTCGGGTGCTGTTGATCTGGTGCTAGAAACCACCGATCACAGCAGCCGACCGCTAGAAGTTTCCTCCAGGCAGTGGCTAAATTCGACCTAGTGTCGAAAACCCCTGCCACTGTCAGGACTCGAACACTAGGCCCTCCCGATCAGAGCAACTTCAGTGACATCAATTGATGCCCTGAGCCACCTAAGCACGTATCTACGACATATGAGTTAGCAAAGATTCTAGTAATAAAAGTCCTAAAGAATGAAACAACTCCTTTCCTAAACACAGAAGAAGCACCACGTAGTTACCCGCCCCATTAGAAAGCAACTGTCAAAGCTCGTATCGTGCACCTCTGGCGCGAGGCGATTCTGCGACAAGGCGACATTCACATGACGGACGTTCAAGCGCTCACAAAGAGAGCGGGCACTCGCCAGCGCCGACGACAGCCGACGCCGTTGATTAACGAGGGAAGGTAGGCCATCGGGCGCTCGAGCGGCCGGCCATCGCCTTACCGCAGCGCCCGCCCGCGCTTCATTCAGCTCGGGCAACCGGAAACATTAGCAGCGCCGGCCGCGCGGCAGGCTTTTCCCATTTCCGGTTTGGATCCGCGTCCCGCGCCCACAAAGAGA
>BOPP01000007.1:20572695-20596067 GCA_017312745.1 Gryllus bimaculatus | reverse complement strand
CTGCTAGCATGAAATTACGTAAATGCATTTTTTTTCACAGCGTTACTATATTCTGTATTTGCGTTTAAGATCGTTATATCGATCACGCTGAACTAGCCCCAAAATACTTTGAATTAAAATAATATATCTGTTCTCTAATATGGTAAGAAAGAATTGTCTCTTACCGGCCTAATTTTTTAATACAAAAAGTTTAAAGGAATCAGTTGATATTATTTGTTAATATAACTCACCGGGCATTCCGAGGAATATTTCATAAAAAAGGCTGCTATGTACACCAAAATTGGAAGTACCGGCTCGCGGTATTGGAGTAATTGTGAAGTCAGTACTGATTCTCTTAAGATACGATTGAAAACTAGCTTATTTAAAATTTAGCATCGCACACAAACACAAACTATTTGACGGTAATTCACTTTCAGAGTGAACAATATGGACTCCTATTCAACATAAAAGGAAAGAAAAGTATGACACCCAAAGTCAACCTAACCTTTCTTAGAAGTTACCAATTTATGAAAATGAATGATTACGAAAAGCTCAAAACCTGGGACCTAGCGGTCAGCGACGCTGCATTGATTGATTGATTGATTGATTGATAGTGACTTCGGGCACGTTAACTGCTAAGGTCATTAGTCGCGTAGGGGTAGTACATGTTTCCCCCTCAGGAGGCACCGGTATCGGTAATTTTCCCTGATGTATGACGAGGGTTTCCCTAGCCTATCTCTCACCAGCGGGGGACCGCTCCAGCGGACATACGATCTAAGCTCTCGACTGGTCTCCCGGCATGCGTGATAGTGTAGCGCATGTAAGTATACGTGTGTGTAAGTAAGGGGTGAGGACAGGACAAGGAAGAGAAAGCAGAGACAGCGCGCGGTCCGTGGCCCATTTGAAACCACCGATCGAGCAGCCGGACGAACGAATTCTCCTCCAGCCGGTGGCTGAATTCGACCCAGCTGAGAAGCCAGTGTGGAAAATCCTGCCACCCCCTGGTCAGAGGCTCTGCGATGACATCAGTTGCGCCACCCCTCCCGGGGGGGAGGGGGGAAGTAGCATCTTGAACGCGACGCGGGGGGCCGAGCGCAGGGCCCGCCCCCAGCGGAGGGACATCGGAAAGAGCTCCGCCCCACTCCCGCACAGCGCGCACCGGCTCAGAGTGCACTTACACCCCCCCCGCCCTCTCCCCTCCAACTACAGCTGCGCTCCGCGGGGCGGGGCATTTATTACGAACCGAACATCTGCAATCGCAAGACATGGCGAGGTCCACTCAGTCAACCACGTCTAACCACTAACCACCGAGGTGCTATGTGAGGCACGCGTACGTCGTAATGCGGTCACTGGCACCTCCCGATTACAATATTGTTTTTAGAAATGAGAAAAGTGCGAGCCCCTACGTCAACCTAACCTACCTTAGGTATTGCCAACTTATGAAAATGAATACGTTGCGCGATTACGAGAATTATGAACGCAATGTACGACATTTCGTACTCGGAAGCACTCATAACATTCAAATTGTTCTCTGAACAATTACAGTGTTACTATAGAAATGTAATAATGCAAACATTCATTTTCTTCAAAAACAGTTGAATATAATGTATTATGACATGAAAAATATATTCAAATGCCCAACATTTTTAGAAAATAAACTAAATATTCTGCGAATAAATGCAAGCATCGAACAACGTCAAAAAAAGTAAATAAATGCCAATAAACAACTTGCAACGCATACGTTTAATAACAAATAACACAATACATCTGCAATAGACGTGTTTTAGAACCCTTGTCATGGTAACGTACGCCACAATATTCATATGGGATGATGTCACTAAAATTTCTTCATTTTGCACCATTTCATTGCAGAGTAACTTACAGGAAATCCAAATTCAATAAAAAGAACACGTTTGGACGTTATTTTCTTGAAGCTAATAACAAAAGACTCGCTCAGAATCAAACGTTACAGAATCATCGAAGTGTTGCCCCCAGGTCTTCGACAAATATTGATCCACCTGAATTAAAAGAACTACACGTGCTAAAAGCCCGACCTGAAGAACACTGCCTTACAATAAGATAGACTGGTATTCCAGAAAAAGATCTGTACATTTCGGACTGCAATGAGCGATTTCGAATTTGCTGCTGTCCCAGAGTCCGCTGTAGGGTACTTAAGGGGTCAATCAATATTAAATTGCACCTGGAAAGGAAGAGCGCTGCAGTTGGCTGAGAGAGTCCGACCGCCGTAAAGTAAAGCAATGGTTCAAGATGCCAAATGTTTGATGCACAATTAAAATTTCTCGCAATAATTAAATCTTACATAAACGTAGTAATTTAGAATGCATAGATAGGTATTATCCGCTATTCTGAGCAGTGTATGCATGTAATTCAATCTCTCAAAACACATTTACTTTATTCGGAAATGTAAAGAAACAAATGAGTAAAAAGGTTAGGGAAGTTTCATTGAATCCGGTACAACAATAAACTATACATGCTTCATTTTGGTGATATTTGATATTATTTAAGCAACACAAGATACTTTATAATTATGATCTACTTGCGAGAAAAGTACAATTTCTGTTTGCGTTCAGATGGTACGGGAAACGTGTGATCATCAGGAACTTGTATAATATTCTGTATATTCAACAAGCTGTCAACGCGATCGGTCCTTGCTTATTGTAACTAGTTAAAGAGTTCATGTTGGCATGCATTTTTTTATATGACGTTGATTCTTGTACGAGACAGAGAACACTACAATGTTTTTAAGGGACGGGTGCCGATAAGCTTTGAATGAAAACGTGCTTCTAGAATTTTGCGCTTTAAGGTTCAATCAAACTCAAAGCTGTACCGCAATCTAGTTTTAATGAGAGTGCTTCGGAAACGGCGTCTGGATACAACCGTATCTGTTTTTAATAGCTACGCAGCAATTCATCATATACCTGAGACAGACCAATTCGTAAAAAAATAATTCTAAACTAGCATTCACTCAGAAATAACACATAGCCTACGAAATGATGAGGGATTACTAAATTGAACGAAACGTTCACGTAGAAAAGCGTGCATTGAAAAAAGGCATAAAAGATGAATTCGCATTTAATATTATATTATTATATTTGTGTTTCAGTTTCGAACCATGGCAGAAGAAGCCAAAAAGAGAAGAATCTATCGTGAAGTCTTCTATTGGAGTCCCCCAGTTCTTCATAAATTATGCAATACTACTACCTACCTACTCATAATACCCTATTATATATAAGTAATATATTCATATACATAAAAATTAATCATTTACTAATATTTTAATTTAATTATTCGTAATATTTTTCAAGACAAATCAGTAATAATCATTTCTATAAGCTATTAAATGTATATATAAATATATACGTTTATTTTAATGATACGTAATTTATTATGACGATAATATTTACAGCTCAATAATTTCTACATAGCAACGCCTCATTTGTATAAAAAATTTAAAACGTGAAATACAGAACTTAAAACTTGTTCTTTTCAACAGTTTTATATTCCAATAATTATTTATTTAAATGTGAATCTTATGCTGAATATTACTAGCAAATATATATTCATGTGCGGCTCGTTTTTAATAATATTATGCATGCCGCTCTAAGATATATACCAAGGCAATATCTCACATTTTTTTTACAAAGTCCAAGGCGGAAAAAAGCTGTTTACAAATATGCACAGAAGAAAAAAGTAGTAGTGGGGAAACACATAGGTTGACGTGTTCATCACTCAATCAACCTTGTTTCCATCAACTTGTTTATTACTTTTACAACAGGTGTCTCCTCTAGAGGTCCGAGTGGAAAAAAAATTCCACTCATGGACTGGCAATGTTTGGCACTGTGGTTATTTTACTAGCATTTCTGTTTTCCCTCTCAGTTAAGAGCTCTTATTTTGTACAACTGTGTTTTTATCAGACCCATTCATTTTTCCACAATGTCGGCTCAATATATCCCGTTCTTACTATTTATTATTTGTCAATTGAAATTAATGCTGGTGGTGTTCGGGTTTTATTTAAAGGCTAAGCCAATAAAGAAATGTCAAACATCCGAAGTTTCTTACGATCCATTCACATAAAATATTGTTAATTTGTTACTACTTAATAGGAAATTACGACATCCCAGAGATGTGTCAAGCACATTTAAGACAAAACTGTTGAAATTTGAAAAGCAAGCTGCAATTCACACTAACACCCTCGATTATATTTATTTCTTATTCAACGATTGAAAATATTCAATGCACACAGTTAAAGATCTAATAGTTCTAAGTTTGGTCCCAGAATTAAGCTCCTATCACTTTTAAAACAATTATTTACACAAAGCGGACTATTTGCACGGGTGCAACCAGTTGCATATCATTCACCTAATAATCAAACTTTATCGAAGATATAAAAAATTATGTATTATAATATTCCACATATATTGGCCACAAAGATTGGGCTTTACAATCAAAGAAATTGCACCACACGTTCTACATGTTTGTCCCCAAAATGAAGAAAAGGAAGGAATAAATATTTCGTTTCTTTAAACTCTTATAACACAATGTGATCAGTCGCATTCAATTTTTTCGGTACTGATTATGGGTTGCGATACGAATATGACGACATTAACACAAGAATATCGATTCTCGAAGCATCAGCGGAAGTGATTTGGGGAGCTCACCCTCAAAACCGAATTTCCAGATCGAACGCGCTTCTTTTGCCGCGGAAACGAAGTTTGGGCGACGACCGGGTGAAAAATGGTCGTTATTTCCGGGAAGTTTCCACTTCCGGCGGAAGCGAAGAAGAAATCGCAGATTCCAGGGAATCGAAGATGTATGACAGTTTTTTGCTGCCCCCAGCTTCGCGTATCGCTTCTGGTCTTTGGCACCACTCAGGGCACACTTCATTTCAGACGGAATCGAAGTTGCTAAACTTCCTCTGATGACCCACTCTTCGCGAGTTCAAGTTAATGAGTGCCCCTTGCTCATAAATCTCATTTATTTAAAGGCAATGGAATAGTTTGTTCAATATTCGACATCGAGATACAGGTGTAGGTAGCTCAGGACATCAATTGATACCACTGCAGTGCCAATGATCAGGAGGACCTCGAGTCACGCTTTTAAAGATTGCAGGATTTTTGCCACTAGCTAGGTCGAATTCAGCCACGCACTGTCTGCAGGACGTTTCTAGTGGCCTGCTGCTCTGATCGGCAGTTTTCCGTGTTTTTTCGTTTAATACCAGGCGATTGCCGGAGCAGTAACCTAACGAACGGGATCTCTCCTTTCTCTTCCCTGACCTATCCTCTCCACATTTACACTATCAGGCACAACACTATCATACATGTCTGGAACCCAGACAAAAACTTAAAAAGTGTTTCCAGACTTGAGCGCTGCCGGGAGATACCTGGCTTGGGACAACCCTGCCAGCCGACGGGTTGGCAGCGCAGAATATCGGCATCCAGCGGGGTGCCTTGCTCGTTAAAAGCACCCTCTACTCGTACGATACATACAACCTTGGCGGTTGAGGAGCCCGGGATTATGCATAAATCACATCAGAGCGACTCGTGATGCAGTGGACTGAACGCTTACCTTCCACGTTCGGGGACTGGGGTTCACAGCCACGTTGATCCATGAAGAATTTCTTGTGGATGAAGAGGGTTCGCGGCAAGTTTCTCGGAATCTTCCCATCCCCTGCCTCTCATATACCACTGCTCCATCACCTTTTACGTCCTATCTTAACTATCCGACGAATAATTCATTGAATCCCGGTAGGGCCATAAGGCTTGCTCGCTCTCATAACAACAAAGAATTAAAATCTCGCTCACATATCACCACCTACACAGAACTATCTCTAAGCGAAGAGGAATTACGACGTTCGTTATGAGTAGGGGGCGGATCTTAATGGAATATCATTTTTTCTTTTCGCTCAATAACAATGGAGTTTAGAATGAACATTAATTGTACGTAATGAAAAGGGGATATGAACCATTTTATACAGCATATTTTTGAATTTTGTGTCCATTTCGACTAAAAAGTCATTTTCACTTCTTTCCGTTATTCTTAAATATTTTTTCGCTGATTTTATCGATTTTAAAATTATTTTAATGGTACTTGCTTCAAATATTAATCATTTCTACGCGATACAAAAAACGTTCTCCACAGAATTTCTGAGTATGATGGAAAGTATTTTCGATTTATTCGCTCAGAACTTGTAATACTCGTAGCCGTCGTGAGTACGTATTCTAAATTTCCTGTGACATCTATCAGCACCACTGTCAGTTCGGAATATTTCACAATAACTAGAGAGAAATGTCCTGGTAAAGAACAGCCCAAATGAAACGTTTGCAAATTGAGTGCAAGTGAACGAAAGGAAGAAGCCTCGATTACATATCCAATAGCTCAAGTTGTTCACCTGAACTGGTTTTGATAAACTTTTTTACGTCATACTTATCTGCTTTAGGGTATTTTAAGAGCATTTTACTGATCATTTTTGGCGATATTTTAGGTCATCAAAATCCACCTCTAGTTATGTTAATAATTCAATAGTAACACAATAGGTAGAAAGAGATACACATTAATATTAAATCACTTCAAAGTAGAAGGAAGATAAATGTACTACCTTCAAGGGAAAAGCATGAAAGAAGATAGAAAGCAAAGACGAAGAGACAAAACTATCAAAGATCAAAAGACCAAAATTGGGATGTGTTCGATGTTTTCTTTAAAATAAACAACGTGTCTGAATTATCTCTGAAATTAAATGTTTCTTTTAAAGCTTTTTAAGAACCTAAAACGTTACACACTGAAGTTAGTTAGTTACTCTACACGATGACATGCAACATTTCTAAAAAGAAATATTTCAACATAAATTTATTGTGCATAAACATTAGAAAAATTTTGGAAAGTTTAACAAACAATAATAACAAAGAAAACACATTAATAATGTAATTATTAGATTTTATATATTAATAAAATTATATATAAATATTATTAATAAAAATAATATAATTATTAGGAAGAATTCAATTACAATGAGCCTGCTTTCTATATATAATTTTCTGCAATATATATGTCTTATTATATGTTTAACATATTGTGATATTAATATTGAAAGAAGCATGTATTATAATGACTACCGTTTATATTCTAAATTGTGCATGATATTTCATTAACCAACTGGCTCAGATAGATATGTACGAACAACGACCTCGCATATAAAATTTGCTAATGTTTCATCCATTCAATTCTTAAACTTTGAATATTATTTTCACAAATTTAGATGAACTTCCTTGGAACTTAAGAGTTGAAGTTACCGAACTCACAATATTATTGTTTACTGTGAGCGAGAGAGTCTATTAATAAGAATACCAACATCTTCATTATTTTCGAGCTAATAAGCTCGATGTGTCGGAGGGCTGTGAATATAGTCTATGCGATGATTGGTATTTCGTGCAGAAATGGAAATTACGTATTTTTAGCGCAATAATACGCCATATTATGGTGGATTTTGCGCATCTCAAAATCTTGCTTATAATGCTGCTATAAAAAAAAGTCTGTAAAATGATCTATATTTCGTGAGCAAAATCGCTGGAACTATCAGTCCCGAAAAAAAACTCATGTCGTGCAAAAGTGAATCATACCACACATAATATAGAATGCCTTTTTTATTTTATTATTTATTACACTGCAAGACCCAATATAGCTCACCCGGCTCCACGTGGGAAGATTGATTTAGCCCATGAAGTCAATAAAGGGCTGATGAGATGTTTCGGTGGAAGTGGGTGTTCCTTTCTCGTCCTATGGAAGCGTCCTGATTATTTGGGTTAACCTCAACAATAGTTTGCAGCAGCATTCACTCCCTGTTTGCAAAGCTGGCTCCATTTACGACCAAAGCGTGTTATTAGTTAGAACTGCTCCAAATTGTATTCTGTTAGAAATGCTCCACCTTCATTAGCTGCTTTTGTGATGTTGCGGCCAGCTTCAGGGAACAATGTATTTTATTAGCCTTGCAAATAGGAAACTCAATATATGTTTCTCATTTCAAAATTATTATTTTTCATACAGGAAAATTCCCTTACGATACATGAACAAAATCAAAAATAATTAACAAAAATAAAATCCAGTTATTTCATGAATAATAAATGTATTTTACTGAGTAGACAAAGTGAAGAAAAACTTGTTGGTACAAAACTCATACAGCAACTTGCAAAAAAATTGAAAGTACAGGAAGTAATTTCGCATTGACAAATGAAAAGGGAAAACCAGAAATGAAAGAAACTAATGATAGGCATGTATCACAGAATATGAAATAACATTAGACAGAGTTGTAGAAGTGTATGAACTAAACGAAGAGAAAAAGCGAATCAAAAGAGTTAGTAAAAAAATAATGTAGTCCAAAACGAAACTTGTTTAATGAATAATCAGGGAAAATATTAACGACCAAACTATAATTGAATATTAGTATTAATGATGTTTTAACATTGACGAATATTCTGTAAAGCTGTTCTTAACAGAGGAAGAAAAATGGTAGTTTGTGTTTAATCTTATAAGAGGCGGGTTCAGAGACATAATTTGAAGGCAACAAGAGGCAGTGGATAGTGTATGTCACTCAAATACATCCTATTACGTGTGTATGTTGCAGTTACATAGAAAAGAGGGATATGGAACAACGCTCAGAAACAGCATACAAACAGTATTATGATTGCCTGTAGATGATCAAAGTCATGGACTGTCCATGTATGTCGCGTTTCGTATGTAATGAAACTGTGTGGATGAAATGAGATCGTCAGGCAATGCAGTTTGGAATACCATTAATTGGGCGAGAGCCAAAGGATCATGTAAACGGTCTGCTAGCTTTATGTTCGAAGTCCCCGCAGGGGGGAATTACGACCGCGCAGGCGGCCGCGGTTTCTGGTGGACTTGTATACAACGCCTCCCGACCCTCAGTTTCACGGCGGCACTCACGTCGTTAGCTTGAAGGTGTAGGCGATGCTAAGCTCCGTGATGCCTGCTTCGCCCGGTTGCTCATCAGTTGGGCTCCTGGCGCGTCGACCTTTGGGCGAAGGGCCTCTTAGGAATAACCCGGATCACTCGTATAGAAGTCCAGGTGGGGACCGCGAACCGCCCTGTTAGATTCCTTAGGTTGCGGCGATACTCACGTCGATAGCATAGAGGTTTTTGCAGTGAGGAGACGGAAAGGGGTTCCAAGTGGCCCGGGGCTCAATTCGGATGGCCCCCGTTGGGCTCTTGGATTCGTCGTGGAGAACTAATTTTTATTCAGTTTCCGCCGTAGATCATGCCTTATCAGTTTGTATATATAGTTCATTTATTCCAGTTACTCTCCACCATTGAAAGTGGAATAAATAAAGCATCTAAGATGTTTGAAAGATACGTTTAAGCTAAAAATGGGATCGAGAAATCCGGCGGTGATGTCTGCAGCATTCGTCATCCGTCGTTGCCTTTTCGTTCGCCAATGCGGAACGCGCACCCCATACCAGGCCTATATTTCCATTTATTTGTAATGGCTCTTGATGTAACCACAGTGACGTCACTGCGGTGACGTACGAGCTCCCGATTGGATGTCATGGTATCAGCTAATTTACGCCCAGCGCCACTACAAATAAATCGCAATATAATGTCGGGTATTGTTGCGAGACGGCGTTTCTGCACGCGCCACGACATGTAGCACTCTTATAAGCAATCCCCGGCACATCACTTGCTGAGCTGCCAATCCCTCTCTTGTATCTTGACCGCTCAAGTTGGAGAACGGTATTGCCGCCGTCTCCATGTCACTTTTTCTCTAAGCAACGCCACCGCATACGTGAGCGCATTGTCTAAAAAAGAATATTATTTTCCTTCAGTATAATCCAGGACCAACCGTAGTATCGTATACGTATGTATGTATATATTAGACAACATCGTTCGTTGTTGATTGATTGATTAGTGAATCCGGAGGCTAGTTAGTCCCGTAAGTGTGGTGCATATATTTTTATATCGCAGAAGGTGGAACTGATCTTCCTCGATGAATGACGAGATACAAAGCCGTGACTTGGCTTGTGGAGTTTCCCTCAACCAGGTGTCTCGCTACAGCGGGATACCGCGGCAATATGCAATCTTCCGACTGATCTTTCAGCATGTGCGGTAGTGTAGTGCTTGTGTGTGTCTAAGAGGCGAGGATAGAACAAGAAAGGATAAGAAAAGATCGCGCGCGGCTCTTGGCCCGTTTATTAGTGTACTTCTCCGGCATTCGCCTCGCGTTGATCGGAGAAACCAATGAAAACTAGCGATGAGAGCAGCTAACTGTTAGATCTCTCCTCCAAACAGCGCTGAATTCCACCAAGCGATGTAGCTAGTGTCCTGCCCCGTCGGGAATGGAACCCTAGGACCATGGAGTCAGAGGCACTGATATCAATTGAAGCTATCAGCTACCTAAGAAGATCTTTGAAAATGAAATAAATAGATCGTATAACATGCTTAATAGGCTGGGGTGACAATCGATGATGAGAGATCCAGTGACTCCTCCCACGTTCATCATCCATCGTTGCCTTTTTATTCGCCGGCGCGGAGGGCGCACCGTGATAAAATAATTTAAATCTTTACGATCTCGACACTGTCAGTCCCGGAACTAGCATTATCGGATATAGCGGTCCCGGCGCCTAGATCGCTTGTTGGGCATCGGCCCTGTCTTTGTGTCCGGCTGCTGACGGGAGGGCAAATGAAGGCGCGAGCGTCAAACAGACTCAGGCGCACGGACTTTTAACGAGCATCCAAACAATTTCAGTGCACCGGCATCGTGGGAGCGTGGGGGGGGGAGGCGGACAGGCATCCAAACAGAGAGAACAGAGGCGATGGGCGGCGGGGTGGACAGGGACAAAGGGCGTCGCGGACAGCGCGGCCGCTCCGATGAGACGGGACAAATCATTTCCACCCAGAGCGGGGCAGCGCCGCCTGGTCATGCGGAGGGGCGGGCGCGGAATATCTGGGGGCGGGAAGAGGAGAGGGAAGGAGGGAAGTAGGGCGCGGCAACGCAAAGGGGAGTGGTGGGAGCGGAGCTGGGTGTGTAGCTGTGTTGGCGGGGCGAGGAGGTAATGGGTGGCGGAATGTGGGGGAGAGGGCGGGTAAGGAGGAGAGGTGAGACGCAAAGGGGTGCTACGAGAGGGGCTGGGTGTGTGCGGAGGGGAGTGGCGGGAAGCGGGGCGGCAGGGGCTGGCTGAACGGATAACTGGAATGGGTATTGATGGGCAGAGCGGGGCACGGAGGCCAAGTTAGATGCAAGGGGATGTGGCGGGAGAGGAGCTGGGTGTGAGGGGTGGGGCGGGTGGGAAACGGGGGCGACATGGGTTGCTGAAGCGAGCCCCGGATTTGGAGGGGCAGCCAGAGTAGTGTTGGAATGGGGCGGGATGGGGGGCGGAACATTGGTTGCGGTGGCGTTGAGATGAAGAAAACACAATCAATCAATCAATCAACAGGCACACCTCATACAAAGGTGAGCCTGTTGATGGATTGATAGACTGAAGTGTTAGGGCGCGTCAACTGCTATGGCCATTATTCCCGTGTAATGAATGTTTTATCCCGTAAGTGAAAATATTCCCGCGCTATGAGAGACCGATACGTCAGCTGGCAGGGTTATTTCTCCTCGAGGTATCTCCCCAGCGGAGTACCTCCTTACCCGACACAAGCTCTTCTCCCGACATGTGTGGGAGTGTAGTGCGTGGGAGTGTCAGTGTGTGAGGAGAGAATAAGGCGAGGATGATAAAGGAAACATTGCGCGCGTTCCGTGGCCTCTTTGTTAGGGTACTGCTCCGGCATTTGCCTGGTATCAATTCGAGAAACCAAATAAAATTACCAATCAGAGCTGCTGGCTGCTAGCTTTTTCCAGACAGTGGTTAAATTCGTTCTGGCTATCTAGCTAGTGTCAAAAATCCGCCTTTAACAATTCCAAACTTAATTTCATAGGAAAATTGATGATTTTCTACCTCTGCGTATTCTATGGGTTTGTAACATTTATTCTGAGACACTGAGTTTATGTCGCATGTCCTATTTTCATCCTAGGCCTTATGATTCAAATTATCATACAAACGATGAGATGGAAATCATAGCATCATGAAAGTGAACCGTTCGTGCATGCTTACGCGTTTGCAGAAGCCAACGGTTATTTTTACCCACACAACTCAGGCAGCGTTCATAGCGACAGCCAACCGCACATAACCCTCGCCCCCACTCGCCCTGGGTGACGCGGCAGACTGTTGCATACACTCATGAATACCTCAAACCTGGGGAGGGGAATTCTTATTCATTTGGCCGACGCAAAAGCGCTAACATCCTACCATGAACGGCACACTATAAAAAAGAAGAAAAACTTAAAAATGGCAAGTAATGTATATTACTAACTTCAAATAAAACACATGAATGGACGGAAAATGACACAGCATCGGGTATTGTTTGAGATATCAATTGTTTTGTTGGATACCAGCAACATCAGACAAATACAAAATTAATTAAACAGTTTTTTTTACCACATAATGCGTTTGGTTAGGGCAGAAGAAATTTGAAAATGTTAATCCGTAATTTACCGTTCTTGATGTTTCAAAATTATTCTCATACCCAGCGCGTCTCCGATTTCGGAGTAGTTAACGTCATGCGATGAAGAAGAGAGTTTCAGTCTTCATGTATGACGTTTCAAAACAGCCACTTTTGTTGGAGCAGAAACCCATTTTCCACTCACTCGACAGTAGAATATTCGCTGCTGTAGACCACTAGTTGAGTGGGAGTAATCTAGCTTGTATAAAGAATGAACCCTTTTAAGTGAGTTCTACTATCATACGCCAGAGTGCATAGTAACAGTGTTTCAATAGAAAAATAGCTAATCTAGCTGCTTTCCTTTTAGTAACTCTCTTACAATTGTTTTTGCGAGAATGCTGATGTGTGTTATTTTAACCGGTTCTCTGTGTGTTAATTTATAATTTGTTATGTTAAGGCTGCCTTGTTTCGGGTTGTGTAGGAGAATGCATATTCGCAACTAGATGTTGTGTTTCCAGGATTTTGGTCTTTATCCATAGTTGAAAGAGAATTTTGTTTATATATAGCGCCATCATAATGTTATCTTTCAGAAAACGAAGTCTAAGTGGGATCGTCACATTTTCAAAATTAGTATAAGTATCGTCGGTGCACAAGGGAAGTGACAAATCTAAAAAGTCTAATTTTGCAGGACAACGGATTTAATTTGGATGGACTCGTTTACTTCCAAAGCACAAAATGGTTTTATTTTTCTCTTGGCAATTTGTGAACGATTTGAATGACATTTTTACAAGTAAAATATACCTTTTTTTCGTAACTACAAAATGGCAGTTTTTGACATGGGTCACTTTTCTTGTGCACAGGCGAAATGTTTATCAATCTCATTAGTATAACAACATGAAAACCTGTTAAGGAAACAAGGTAATAAACTCATTTTTCGATGTACTTACTGAGGCACAATACAATAAATTCAGAAACGAAATTTGGTTCACTAATCGACTGACCTTTATGTACAGCTTCGATGAATAAATAGTTAAAGTGGTGATCAGCAAGTACAATTTTATTGTGGTCGTGAAGATTGAGAAAAAACTGTAAGTGATGAGTATTTTCATAAAAATGCAAAGGTTCGAGATGGTCGCACATGGGACTCCACAAAAGCACATGCGACTTAAGAAAGGCGGTCCCCACCCCTGCCCCAGCCTTGAAGCGACATTGCATCTGAATGACGGCGGATGTTGCTCAGCGAGTACCTCTCCTCCTCTGTTGCAAATAGAGTACGGCCTCATTTCTAGACTATACTTTTCTTATGAAATGCAGCTGTCGGAATTGAGATGTATCAAAAGTTTGGTAATTGAATGCCAATGTCCAGGGATATAAAATATGCCAATTAATTATTCTAATCACTTACAATGCAAAATGTAAAAGGAGTAGTTCATTTCTCACCGAAAATGGCTCTTGCTCTGATAACTCCTAATTATCTCTTGGTAGTTTGAAATACTAATGATTGGTACACATTGATAAAAAGAGTAAAACGTTATAAAAGAGGCGTTTAATGTGCTGATATGCACAGTCGCGCATGTTAATAGTACATTGCGTATCTCTGTTGAGATTTTCTGTTGCTACCTCCTTTCGGTCACTCATATATGTTACATTGGACTCAACGCAAATGCGCATAAAAATATAAATAGGCTTCACTAAATTTTACAAAATAATAAATTAATTGAAAGAGTAAATATTGCAAAATGTTCAATTAATGAATGAATGAATAATCCAAAACTGCGGAGCGCCCCGTAATGTGTGCAAGGATTTCGGGCTGTTTGCGCTCTCGTCGGCCGAACATATGTCCCTGGAGGCCGACTTCACCGCTGGAAATTTCCCTGCCGTCGGCCCGCGCTACGGCCGACGCGACGCAGCGCCAGCGGAGCGGAACGACGACGAGGCGCGAGCGCGGCGCGGGCGGGCGGAGGGCACAGGCCCTCCAACGGCCCAAAGATCGTAACCACTCACGGATGAAATGTCTCTAGATGAATGCATGTACGGTAGAAGCTCGGTAATCCAAACTAAATGGGGTGTGATCAGTTCGGATTGTCCGGAAAAATGTAGAGTACATATACAAATACTTCTATAGGCTTACCAGACAATGTAACGAAGCGTGCGATGTGAGAAAATGGCAACGCAGCGTAGTGATCGCGTTATCACATCGCATCATCAAGCAGGTTAGGTTCTTTACGCAAAAGAAGATTACCGATTTTACTAGTTCCTACTGCTATAACCGTTTCATTTGGACAACTTGTGACTGAACAATTCTTCAGTTCTACAGTAATTATAAAGTCCTTTCTTTACTCTGCAAATAAGCATTTTATTTGCCTCGTTTCTTTTTCCTCCATCTCGAAGTTTATTCGTATTATCCGAAACTTCGGATTTGCGGGGTTTGGATTTGCCAGGTTCACAGGCCAAATGTATTTCACGTTTCGGATCGATAGTCCCCATGCGTGGGCCTGGTTAAAGTCCCATTTTGGAGGTAAGAGAGTCGTGTGGCGAACATGACGTATTCCCTTCACCGCAACTAGCTGGATCCGCCTGCCGGAGCTGTACATCGCCACACAGCTATAAAAACTGAAACGATTGTGAAACAAAGCTACAACTCTGTTTTGCCTCGGTTGGGAATCGAACCCGGCACCACACCACGAGAAGCTAGTACACTGTTCAACAGCCAAACTAGATGCTTGTCTTAAATGATAAGTTTAAAATATTTTCTGGATAAAATTATTTTGTTAACATTTAAGCCCAAGAACGCCGAAGACAGTACACTATTTAATCTATCGAAAATTCGTATTCAAACTCTTATGAATCATACATATTGCATTTCAGAGTATTCGTGAAATTTGAGGTCTAGTTATCTTCCTTTTCTTGAAATAATCTTTGAATATTGTTCCCGCTACACTACCAGCGTGCTATGTCTCCGTGGGGGGTAGAAGAAACGCCATTTCAATTCCTCTGGGAAAGACGAACAAAGTACGGTGTAGAGACCGGGCGCCCGGGGAGTGGGAAAGGCTGTGGATGAACCGGGTATAGATCGAGAGAGGAGGATTGAAGGAGTTGTGAAAGCGCAGGAGCAAGAGAACGTGAGAGGAAAGCAACGGATTGGGGCGTTGATGTGCGCTCAAGCCAGCAACGGTGAGACGTTAGATTGGCAATCTCGGTTCAGGGCGTTACAAGCCATTAGTCCCTCAAGGAAAGTAAACGTTTTCTCCACGGAGGTGGCGGTATACCTCCCGGCTGAAGTGTGAGGCCCGGCGCCGACCTACACGTCCGGCTGCGGAGGGGTATCTCTCGGAGCGGGGCACCGCCCTCACCAGGGAAACGTCTAAGCTCCCAGCTGGTCTCGATGATGGTGCAGTGCTCGTAAATGTGTGTGTCGGTGTTTGTATAAAAGAGAGGAGGAGACAAGAAATACGAAGAAAAATTCCCGCGCCGCCCGTGGTCCGATTTTTACGGCACTATTCGTCTTTCCCCTGGTACTAAACATGGAAAAATACCGACAGAATTCGATTTAGAATTGTGAGTAGTGACAAAAATCCCCCACTAATGGGACTCGAATGTTATGATCTCCGGTTGAGAGTCGTTGCGAAGCCAGTGACAATGCTGGGACAAAGCGACCTCCGCCGGCAGTTGTCGGGGCGGCGGGCGGGGCAGGTGACACACAAGAGGCGGGAGCGACAACCGACATAGAAAGCGACGGGGACGGGGCGGTCGAAGCAGGCGTCGGGACGTGGAGAGACGAAATAGGACCGTGACGCCAAGCGTCACTGGCAGAGGCGAGGCGCAAGCGGGGCTGAGCAGCGGACAGGGAAGAGGAGATGGCAGGGTCGGAAGAGGCGTGGAGAGAGCGTTTGGCGTAGGCGGAAAGAGTGCCGTAGGAGGCGTGGGAAGGGGGGGTCTGCACTCGCTGTGGACGAGCGGGACGGGGATTGTACGGGACGCGGAAGAGAGCTGCCCAGTGCAGCCAGGTGCATGAGGCCGACGGTGGTTGAGGGCGCCGGCGGGAAGAGTGAGGCGCGGACGAAGCAAAGAAAGGGGAAGTGTGTCGGAACAGCTCGGCGGGCGGGAGGGAGCGTGGCGAGAGCGAGTGCGGGCGGGGTGAGGTGGGCGGAGCGGGAGGCGTGGGGATGACGGGTGGAGGGCGGCGCGGCCGTAAAAGCGCCAGAGGCAGAGGCAGAGGCGTGTGCGCCAGCCGCTCGTGACGCTGCCGCCAGGCGGCGCGCGATACGCCGCTCAATCCGCCCCATAAAAGGGCGGCGAGATAGCGCCCGAGGTGAGGCGGACGCAGACCTCAGGAGCGCCTCATACCAAGGGCAGAACGGCGATTGCGACAGGTCATTGTCATCGGATACGAAGAACCCTGGTTCGGCACTAGCAACACAGCAAGTCGAATTCAGCCGCTGTCTGGGACAACGTTTGTTCAACCGGCTGCTATGATCGGGAGTTTTCCGTGGTTTCTCCGATCAACACCACGCGAATACTGGAGCAGTTCCCTAACAAACAGGTCACGGACTGCTCGCGATATTTCCCCATCTATACTCACACGTTACTTACACACACAAACACTACACCGCCAATATGACGGGAGACCGGTCGAGAAGATTTCCTCCATCTTTTGCGATAAAGGTATGCACTACACTTAAAGGGCTAATTACCGTACCTTAACCGTTGACGCGCCAAAATCACTAAACAATCAATCAAATGAATAACAAAGGCAATCCTTTTATTCGAAAAAGTAGTAGTTGAATATAGTTTTAATTCCATGCTCAACAACTGTTGAATACGTCTATGCATGTATAAGTAATTAAATACATATTCATTACTAAACGTGGGTAAATATTATCATATTCTGCCTCACAACAACAAAATTAATGCCAGTGGTAAATACCATTCTATAAAAAATATTTAACAAGTGAATCCTATCATCGGATTCGAGGAAACCGTAATATTTCTAGAATCGATGGCGGCACAGTTCGACTCGTTACTACTCCAACTACCAATTTCTACACTTCTATTCTCCGTTTGTCAATAAAATATTTTTATTAATACTGACACGTTATTGCTTGATATTGCCTTCGACATGGAGCTTGATATACACTGCATAACTTACTTGGATCAAGAGGACAATGTTTACGAGGGAAAACAGTTTAATGATGCTACGTGTTCTCTTATGAAATGAATTATGAAAGGGAATTATAGGAAGGAAGTATGAAAATTCTAAATCGCGTCAAGTTAACATGTAATTAATAAATAACAGTAAATAATTAAATGTTAATCATTCAAATTAGGTAACGTACCACGGACGTTAATGATGCTAATGATCGAGCGAAGACAAAATGCCAACTCGCCAAAGGCCCGAGATCATTAGAACCATTTAACGCCCGTGGTGCAAAAATAACTTTTAATGCTATTCTCTGAAGACTGCATCAGTTAACCGGGACTCAAAACTATAATAATTTGTACGTGGCTTCGATATGCAACGAACTGTTCTCTCGGGAGTCGACCGTCCATGACAGTAGCAGGCGCACGCTTATGAGCGGTAGGAAACGCAAGACGTTTGTGGCCACACGGTGTAGAACCAAGGTGGCACTCCCACCGCCAGCAGCGCAGAGGGGCTTCCGAGCCTCCTTCAGGGAAACAATTCTAAATGGCAGCCTTCACACTAGGCCACTCGCACGCGCCACTGAGAGTAAGGCCTCTTGACACGGAGCCACACAGAAGCTCTTCCCGATCGGGTCGTCTTGCTCGTCTGCGCCTGTTTTCGAAATTGTGGGTCCTTCTTAAAAATTGTAAAAAATCCCTTTGGATGTACATTTTTAATACATTATTTAAACAAAACTCCGCTCAGGAGAAAAAACCGTGGATAGTCATATTGGGCAACAAATAAAGCAATTAAACAATAAAAACGTATTTATTAATTATTTCCAATTCGTCTACTTTTGTGATTTTATTCTACGGAGCAATTGCACTCATCATCTTGTTATAGAGAAGACTTCGTGTGAGACACTGGCGTCGAATCAACCTTGAGAAGGGGGACAGTTGTCTTACTAGCGGGTGGGGAAGATAATTGGACTCTCTGGATTCCAAAGTAAACCCTTGTGGAACACCTTTGTCTAGAAGTCATTTCCTCCCTCAGCCCTTAATGTGAAAGCGTATCCTCGACGCAGGATATATTGTGGAAATGAGATATTGTGGGAGTCAGGCAGAATGTTTCACAAGAACTTGGCGTTTTATCCATTCCGAAAAGGAAACACTAGTTTACACTTGAGCTGTGAAGGTAAACTAGAACCGTTCTCTTTATTATTCTAGTAATTCCATGAGTTGACATGAATCTGTGGCTCATATTGCGTCCTAAAAATTGACATAGGAAGCAGACATATAGCAAACATTTGACGAGGTAGTACAATTAAGAACGTCTAACGGAGACCTTGGATAAAATCCGAGATGTTTTATGCATATGTTTGTAATATACACAATACGTTTTAAAAGTTATTCATTTCTTGAGATGTCAAATTTTCATGTAATATTTCTGATCATTAATTTATTATCGCAAAATCTGTTAAATTCTCTGATTGGTCTGATAAAGAAAGAAAACTACTTTTGCTGTCTAGAAGCAAATCAAACAGCCTCTATGATTATTATTATTATTATTATTATTATTATTATTATTATTATTATTATTATTATTATTAGAGACTGTTATTATAAACGGTACATTATGTCACCTACAACCAAAAAATGTTTTCCCAACATATCAAGCTCCCTTTAGAGGTGTGTAGATCAACTACTTGTATTCTCTAATCGTTTCTTTTTTCGACGAATACTTTGTGAAAGCAAAATCTGAAACACGTTATTACAAATAATCAAAACCCAGCAGCAAGGAATACAGTTTTTGAAACGATAAAACTATTATCATGAGACTTTCACTGTCAATGATCACAAACAATATTCTCTAGCTTCACTCCAACATAAAACTCACGAAATAATTTGTCAAAATAGTTCAACAAAGAAGTAAAACTATAACAAACTTGGACTTTTTCGCACGAACCCGCAATGAACCTCCAACAAAACTCGCGAATAAAGGAAGTAAAAAGCTCTTTTCCCAGAAAGAGCAATTTATTCCTAACAAAAGACGTGCGCACGGCAAAGAGTACTTGCAGAACCCTTCGCAGTAAACTAAGAAAAGTATTTGATATTGCAAGTGGAACGTAAACCTTTTTCAATGGCTCTCGCAGTTCGCGAGCGTTCAGCGGCGAACTGCGAGGGCTAACAAAGGAGCGTCACTCGTCCCCAAAATGGCCGCCACTGTGCACCGGAGCTTATCGGGAGGGTCTCATTTCACAAGTGAAAAGGAGGAATTAATTGCAACTCGGCGACGCAATTAGAGCGAGCAATATAAACAGCGCTTTCACCCCCGCCCCCCCCGCCGGAATCCAATTTCGCGACAATGTCCCCCAAGCATGACGTGTTCGGTGGACGAATCGGACGACGGGTTTTTGGCAGCGCTCGTCAATGTATCTTACTGCCCGCAAGAACATTTGGAAAATGTGTAATATTCATGACACATTTTTTGTACATCTAATTGTGCTACAACAGCACGTACCTTGTCGCATCAATATCGGTTACGTGATAATTCCGCCTTTTCTGTTTGTATCAACCACCATTTGCAAATATCAACACCAATTGTAACGCATGAGCTGCCAAAACGAATTCTTTAATTCCATTATTCCAATTCAAATTCGACAATCCAAAACTGCCTTGCTTACATCGAGAAACATTATCGTCTAACAATGATATGTGATTGTATGAATTGTGTCACGATGTTGCTATTCTCGTATTGCGAATTGATATTATAATTAATTTACAATTACAAGAAAACTATTATTGGGTCTAATTTAAAAATAGATAAAATGACACCTTTGAAGTAAAGGTCGTGCTTTTTTAAACGTACACATTTTTCTCTGAGGTGTGGAATGCCAATTCAGAATATCAATTTGTATGAATTACTCAATGAAGTCTTGGAATAAAAAAAGGGTGTAAGTGCTATTTCTGTTAAATTTACTTTTTTAGCACAAAAATAATGAATGAATCAAGTTCTATTAGACAAATACGAACAAGAGTCGAGACGCATTTCTTGATAGTGTTACGGGGTGATTATAAATGAGTATGTGAGTAGGTTTACGTACATGTAAATTCATTTTTTTTTTTTCGAAAGTATGAAAATGGAACTTACATCCTTTTTTTTAATTCAAGTCTTCAAATGTTCCTCAGTAGGTATTTTTTTTTTAATTTTACTAAAACAACTTATCCAATTTGAAAATATACTTGTTAACATAGTTAAATTTTAAGAATACTTTCTTCACAATTTTAATAAAACTATACATGTTTACACTATAAAAACACATTTGCTAAAAATAAGTAACTGGTAAAGACTAAGGGATCACAAAAATAGCGTGAAAAATTAATTTAAGTATTAATGATGAAAAATAAAATTCTAGTGCCCATTCTTGCCACAAAGATGTGTCATAAAGCTGAAATCACACCATAAAACACGAACTGCGACACACGCGACTGGTAGCACTGAGCCATGAAGCTGAACGAAAAACAAGCGTCGGAGGAGATGTGGCAACGTCTCCCGCACAGCGCGATAACTTTTTGCGGCGTCATCGCAGGCGCCCCGCCGTAAGATCTAATTGCCACGTGGCAACGCCGCTTAAGAGACGCGCTTCCGCCGGAAACGAGGGAATCTTCTCGCGCGGAAGTTGGCCCTCCTGCCGTTCCACTAAACCTGCGGCGGTCGTAAGCCCCCCCCCTCCGCCCACCACTCCCACACGCCACCTCGTTGCCGGAGGCGTTTTTCGCACCGCGTTGCCAAAAGCACTGCTACGGGAGATACGGCGACCGAACGACGCCTGGCCAGATTCCTTGATGGTAGGTTAAAGGCCATTGGGCGGTCAAGTGAGCAACTGGTTGGGTAAGAATGGGGCGTCTTCGCTGTCATTAACTCTCGAGTGAGCCATTCGCAGCTTCATATTTAGAATTACCACAAAATAATTTCCACTTTCGTATCACGTTTCGAACAATTGGAGGAATTTTAGAGCTCATTCCTCGATATTTTAGTGGTGAAGATCATTGCTTTTGCGGTTTATGAAAAAGCTTTATAATCGCATTCAACAAGATTTGTCAAATTCTAAACAACATTATTCTTATAAATGAATTTTGTAATTTGTCAATAGTACATAAAAGCAACAAAATAACACATTTTTGCATACAAATCAGGAATATCATACATGTTCTGCATTTGTATATTCTTTCATTTTTTGGAACACTCCAAAAGCTCATTTTCGTATTGTATCGGGTCACGTAAGTTTCTTATTTCTGTGTAGTGGGGTATGAATTGGAAAAAGTAGCATATACAAAAAAATTTGCTTCGTAAAAAGCCTAATTAAATCTGAGGACATTTGTTTTGTTACTGACCGCAATGCCGATGGGCTAAATTTCCCAAGCCTCCAGAGTTGTTAACGTAAAGGCGCAACCATACTGTATCCTTTACATCCTTTCAATTGCTTGCTCTTGTTGATGCGCTATTATATTTAAGTCCTAATAATAACAAAAAACCTCCCATTAATGGAAAAGCAGAAAATAGTCGGAAACGAGTGGCGTGCAGCAAAATGCTTCGTCTAAAGACTTGCGCACTGGAATCGTGTAGGCACGGAGCACACGAACGGGAATACGGAGTTTTGAGTTGTTGCGCACCCTAGGAGGACGCACGGCCCACTTCGGCCGTGTTTTGTATTGCTGGAGATGCGTTCATAATTTAAGTAAAGAAGCAATTGCATGGCATTGGTTACTTCAATAGCAGAAGAGGAAATTCGCGAAGGAGTTCTAAGAAAGTCTAAATCTCTTCTACCTTCTAACAACAGAACGATAATCACACAATGGGACATTTCAACATTTTATTCCCGAACTGTTGAAGATGAACATTATTTCAGCCCTTATCAGCCAAACGATACATTTTAAACTAAATGGTCTTTGAAAAATATAAGAATTAAATAACTATGTAACACAATTAAATTGTACTAAAGACTGACAGACTTGTAATTATTTTATTTGGTCAAAAAAAGTCGGCACTATAATTTATTGCAAGAACAACAAAAATTACACTGATAATGAACTAAAGAATGATCTAAAGCATGGCAATTTTATTCACCGTGCCCACGGACGCAGTTTTTACATATTGCACAACTTTCTAATAATAAGCTCTAATTAAATCATAAAATTTAATAGGCAAATGTTATTCCCGACCTCAAGTTTTAGCTACGCTTTAAATTTACAACTTGGTAACAAGGAAATACATGAAATACAATATATCCGCTGAACAACTGAGATAATTCCGATCAAACCTAATTAAATTGGACCGATCTCATTAGAACGCGCTCCAACTGAAAGGGCGCAAAGGGTCGCACGACCCGCGATTACGTCATTGCCACGTCGGCGCTGCCAGAGAGCTTTCTTCCGGGCTTTTTGCACAAGGGGGGATGAGTGGTCCCGTACCGTCCGTCTTGCCTCTCGTGCGCGCCCCCTTACGGAAATCAATGAATCAACTTTCAATGAATCCGTGGCGTCCCGCCTTCTTGCGTACCGTTCGGGCGCGCTTAGGCTGTAACACTCCTTAAATTAATTATTTTAACGAAACTCTTACGAAACTCTGCAATAACCCCCCACAGACTTGTAATTTATGGTGTACAGACTACAAACATTCTTTACTAGCCAAGAATATATTATAAAACGTTGCTTTCCATTTGCCAGATGTGAATAGCAAAATATTAATAGCGAGTGTG